>JAJDMY020000329.1:0-133861 GCA_022345705.2 Sabuloglossum arenarium
AAGGTATAGGCCTCCCAGCTGGGTACTAGTTAAAAATCGTGTTTTGGAAGCTAGGCTTCTCAGAGGGTTTCTAGTTAGATTTTTTCAACACTTTTGAAATGCTATACAAGAAACGCCTGGATGGCCTACACTTAAGAGTGTTTGGGTGTACTGCCTACAGCCATGTGGCAAAGGAAAAGGGTAGAAAGAAGCTTGATGATACTTCTACACTGGGATATCTCATCGGATACGCTGGATCAAACCAGTATCGTATCTGGAACCCAGATACCTATAAAGTGGAGCTTGCTAGAGATGTGAGTTTCGATGAATAGCGAACCTATAGTGATCAAGGGGCTGTGATAGATGATAAGGTTGATATCCCGTTGTCGAAATTGCCAGCAGACAGTGACTATAGCAACAGCGATAGTGATAGCGATGATGATGATGATGATGATGATGATGGTGATGCCATACCAGAAAACCTTTCCAGAAGAATAGCAAGTGAGAAAAATGCGAAACATGCTGAAGAAAGCAGTGATGATGAGCTTGTTACATCAACTAAGCAAGTCTCCTCACAGGCTCAAGCATTTAGTAGTCGCATCTTACACTCCAGACAAACTACAGCTGAACCACCAGTCCCTTCAGTTACCTAAAGAGTAATGGGTAAAGCAAAGTCAAGTAGTCAGAGTTCAGCTAGAAAGGGAAACACTAGACATAATCCTGATGGGGACTATGTAGGCCTAGCATTTGCAGCTACAGAAGCAGGACTAGCTAAAGATCCCACAACCTACAAACAGGCAACCAGCTCTCTATAATCTAAAGAATGGCAGAAGGCTATGGATGAAGATTACAATAGTCTGATTGAAAACCATGTTGGAAATTGAGCCTTTTGGGTACAGTGGGTAAACTGATAGTGCCTGAAGGGGATGCCTGTGACATCCAAGGGAGTTATTGGTTGGGAATGCTGAGAGTGTTGAAAAAATCTAACTAGAAACCTTCTGAGAAGCCTAGATTCGAAAACACGATTTTTAACTAGTACCCAGCTGGGAGGCCTATACCTTTCAGCAATAACCAGTGGCTATTAAGGCAGTTCCTACTTGCAGCTGGTTCTAACTAGAGTAGCTAGTTAAGAAGTAGAATGTTTAGGCCTAGCCACAGTCTAGCTCTGGCTGGTACCTTGCTGGGAGGCCTCTCTCTTGGCTAAGAAGACGACTCTCAAGTAGCCTACTATTGGGCTGCGCCTCTCTGTCGGCCTGCAGTATAAGCATAGATAGTACTATGGCTGGTACTACTATGGAAAAAATTAATATATACTGAAACTATATCTAGTAAGTATGAAATATTCTTCAACCTCCATACTAATTTCTTACTATCTGTTTTGACTTTGAGAAGTATAATCCAGCGGAAAATTAGTAGCTATTTTTTACCTATTAGTGACCTATAAACTCTAAGGTGTACTGAAAAAGTTCTTCTAGTACACAGTGTCATAAAGTCCCCCTCTACGTGGGGACATTATGGGTGGTAACAACATTCTACATGTTAGTTATAAGTCCGGCTAAAAGGCTCTTAAGACATAGGTCCTAGCGATCATGACCTGACTATTCAATTGCCTTGATTATAACATAGTTAAACTTTTAATATTTGGTGCTATGGGAATTATGCAGTTAAGAGTATAAATCATTTCTATTTAAATTCCAGCAAGGTCTTGAAAGACAATATATTTTAAAGTTTTGCAAGCGAGATTCTACACTGTACCCTAATAAAAATTTCAGCAATCAGCTTGGACTATTAAAGTCTAAAAGCCATATCTAACGAAATTTTTGAAGGCACTAGTTATAACGATTCGTTAAGCTTAGGTCTAACCTGAGGCTTAAAGGATCCTGTGTTTAAGGATTTGGGTTACGGCATATAATCTCTATTGCTTAGACAGCTGAGTATAAACGACAAAGGGTGTTTATTCACTGAGAGTACGGGTTCATTACTATGAATGGAGTCCAATTCAATATTTGAGTTGAGCACATCGCTCCTAACTATAGAGATTAAGCCTCCTTAAGTAATTATTGTTGTGCTGATGGTTCGTACCCTGATCGCTCACGATCACCTTTTCAATTCGTAAAGTCAACTAAGTACAGGTAATCAGGGATGATTATAATCACTTGTGTTCGCTATACTAAAATGAAAACAGTACAGTAATCACTATTGACCATTAAGCTATTTACATGATTATGTCACTTTTTAGGCGAGCTTCCCTTACTGTACTCGTAAGCGAATGTGATGCTATAAGTAAATATAATAATTGTGTTGTACGTAGAAAAGCAGATAAGTTCAGAAGACTTTTTAAAAGATTATAATCTATTTATTTTATGGAATATTCTGTTTCTTTTATTTATTTATTATGTTATGATTTTCTATGTTTTGGTTCTTATTTATAAAAGTGCAGGGTAACCCCTAAGTGTTTGTTGCCTTGGATTATTTAGCCTTATGCTATCTCTAGCCTTATAAATTAGGCCCGTGTATCCTGTGCCCAATCAAAAAAACCGGACACTGAGACATTGAGCACAGACAATGTCTTACTCACCCGTAGTCTGCAGTCCACCCTGACGATTATCGGTGAGCTGCGCTCACCAATTAGTCGAGTTATCTGTTTGCTAGAAAAGAAGGGAGATAGGTGAGAAATTACTTACTTTACAGTCCAGAATACATTCAGTGCGAAGGAAAAGTCCTTCCTGATCCTGTCCATGCACTGGTCGCCATTGGGATACAGTATCAACCTGCTGGTTGTTCGGTCGATATTCTACATCAAAGCAAATAACCATATTAATGTTTCCATTCGACATCATTATATATTCGTCCGCACCCTTTTCAACATTTCTCACTCTTTGCGAATACGACGTCTCGATCACAATCCCGGGATACTGATCATCGGGATGGCTGAATGATGCGTCTGGACATCGCTTGTGGTCAGGATCATCAAGAGCAGGAATGTCGCTGCTAGACAGGTTCTCGAAAACGTCGAGGAACGCAGGAAGAGCGGAAGGGAGAACACATTGGGTAGAGAATTGGTGGATAGAGCGTTTAATTTCGTCAGCGATTCTAACCGTAAGTATCTCGTGAATCCTAGTAGGCATGCGGATTTCCAACAATTCGGCTGTTGGATCGTAATTATATCTAATAGAGATCAGTTGAAACACTTGTTAATTAGCTACCTTAAGATTGCGTACCGTAACTTGCAATCGACCCAGCCTTTCAATAAATGGTTCTGCTCCAGATAATTAAGAACCTCCCAATACTCCTGGCATTTGAGCTGGAATTCCAACTGACTTGGATCTAAGCAGTTGTCTTCGTGATCCTCAAAAGCATTAATTACTTTTGTCGCCGAGGGTCTCGTGGCGCAGGAATTTAAGCGCTGGCTGGGTTAGGTATTCGTTGGCGCAAGGTTGGTCTAACGAAGTGATAGGATATGGGAAATGTGGGCTGGCTAGGCAGACCATGCAGACGGCGCCACAGAGGCGAACGGTTGGCTGTCGGTTCTGGGTCGTCATCCGAACCTATTGCAGTCCCGTGCTCTGTGCGTATCTTCCAGTGTCTGGCTTTGATGGCGCATCCAGATAGAGCTGAGTGTCATTCACGCCTATCCGTTTTCAGCAAAACCCCAGCTTCTCCGTCCGCTCGCTGCAGGTCTAGAACAAATTGCAAAATGAGGTGGAGGTTAATTTCTTGCAAATACCTTTGAGTAGGAAAATTCCTCGATGAAACTCCATCTCCATACCTCGACGGCGAGAAAATGGCGACTTCTCTGACGACGATGCTCGAAAATGCCCAGGCTAAAGTAACGAGTCTTGCTTCAGTGCACCGCCAGAAGCAGGATGTCGACGTGACCAGCATCACCACGCCCCCCAAAGACCCTTCAGACAGCCATTTCGGGATTATTTCTGCGCGCGACAAACTAGAACGCTTTCGCATCCTCTTGGGCATTCACAGCGCTGCCCAATTCACCACGATAACATTATTCAATCGGCCTGCACCCAACCGTGGCATATACTACCGCACCGTGCATGCGGAAAAACGCGCGAAGCTAGAGTACCAGGTCTTCTCGGTTCTCATCAACGGGGGCCTGGGGCTGCAGCTCATTGTCGCCTCAGCCCTGACTGCGCTGGGTGCGGCAAACGGGTCGCACACCGCTATCACCGCCTTCGGCGCCATCAACACCGTTATCGCTGGGTTCCTGACGTTCATGAAGGGCTCAGGGTTGCCAAGCCGGCTGAAGTACTACCAGAACGAGTGGACCAAGGTGAGGGAGTACATCGAGCAGCGTGAGCGTGACTTTGGCCTGGACGGGTGCACGCTGGACGTGGAAAGGGAGGTGCAAAAAGTGGAAAAGATGTACGAGGACGTGAAGGAAGAAGTGAAGACGAGCACTCCCGACAGTTACGCCAATGCGACCAAGGGGCGGAGTCAGCCAGCGGTTGCGAGGCCAGCCGCCACGAGCGTGATAGAGAGTGAGAAGTCGTCAAAGCCAGAGGAGGGAGAGGAGAGATCAACCCATGGAGGTACGATTACTGAGAATCTGAGGAATCGAGATTGGAAGGGTGCTTTGGGGTCAATTTGACGATGGACGATGCCTTGTGCCGGATGATTTGGAGGGTCTAAGAGACTAATTTGAAGAACATTGGTGTGGTATTGTGGGGCCGTGCGCCGTATATGAGGAAATACATTCAAGTGATATTGGGGGAATGTGAAGTCATACGTGAGGTTTGATATTTAAAGGCTGGTTGGGCTGAATGGTGATGGGAGTTGCATGGGGAAGGAGGAACTAATTAATCAACCATTAATAATATAACATTCATACCACGTTTTTTAGCTGCAGCTTCGTCTCTTGTGATCATACTCCACTCTGTACTCCTAGGCAATAATGATGTAGGATAACTAAGCAATCTGTAATCGCCTGTGACAGCCATATCAATTCCCAAAGGGTTAGGGTCATCCAAGAATGTCGGCCAGCTATGTAGCAGCATATACGGAGTGCAAGAGAATGCTTAGTGGAAATCAGTGCAGGGGAAGGTAAAAGCAGCCCCGTTATGCTTGCCAACCGCCGCTTTAGTGATTCTCTGTTCCGTGATGCCGTCATAGCAACGCCGTCCTACCCGGCGCGCCCTCCAGTCTCTCCAGCCCATGACCGTCGCCTTGCTCCAACTCTCCCTCACGTCTCCAACTGTCATTCCCTTGTCGTTATTTCCTTTCGTTCAGCTCTGAGGAGGTTCGTGGAGGAAATCATCAACAATGCTAGGCAGGGCGATACTTCAGTTCCGCGCAAGAGCCTTCACTCCGACTGGTCTTAGGTGGGTTTCTGCCCGAGGACCGAGCAGCGATCGTGTCGCACTTGCCTATCAGCTCCATGAGCCTCCTTCCGTCTCGTCAAACGCTCCAATTCTGTTCATGCATGGACTTTTCGGTTCGAAAGCAAACAATAGGAGCGTCAGTAAGTACGGAAAGACACCCTTTCCGACAAGCTGTAAGTTGTTGCTGAAGTGAATTGTAGAGTTCTCGCGCGCGATCTCAAGCGTCCAGTCTACGCGATTGTACGCTCCTGTTAGACCTAGCATTGCGTTACCCCGTTGCTGATTTCGTGCAGGATCTCCGGAACCATGGAGACTCAGCTCATCATCCAAGGCATGATTACACTGCTATGGCAGAGGACGTAGAGGAGTTTATTGCTCAGCACAAACTTGGCGAAGTAACGTTGATCGGCCACTCCATGTATATCTCACATGGTAAGTATCTTTGGTGTCGGCCTTCCCGCTGACAATATTAGGGGTGCGAAAACAGCTATGACTGTAGCATTGAGATCGCCGGATCTAATCAAGAATCTCATCTCGGTGGACAACGCCCCAGTCGATGCAGCCTTACATAGTGATTTCCCGAACTATGTGAAGGGTATGAAGAAGGTTGAACAGAGCCAGGTGACGAAGAAGAGTGAAGCAGACGATATCCTTAAAAATTATGAAGAAGTTAGTGTCTCCCGTATAATAGAATAAGATTGAATCGCTGACGTTGTCTTTGATAGTCTCTCCCGACACGCCAATTCTTACTCTCTAACCTCGTTCGTCCCAAGGGCTCGCAGGCATATACGTTCCGAATTCCAATAGGAACTCTGGCCTCCGCGCTTGATGACATTGCAGACTTTCCGTTCAGTGACCCTGGTAAGGTAAGATATGAAAAGCCAGCTCTATTTCTACGGGGAACCAAGAGTCACTACGTAGCCGACGAGGTTATCCCAGTGATAGGGAGTTTCTTCCCTAGATTCGTGTTGAAAGATATCGACGCGGGACACTGGATCATATCGGAGAACCCAGAAGCATTCCGACAAGGTAAGTTTGCCATTATCATGAAGGTAGATGTCTGCTAATCACCAAAAGCTGTTGTTGAATTCTTAGAAGATCCGGAATGACTGACAAAGGATGACGCAGTGGGTATCACAAGTCACTAGGAAATGTATGTACACTAGCACGATAGCATGATAGCACGATGGTGTGATGGTGCAATAGCACAATAGCGCAATAAATAAAGAACCCAATGGGGCACTCCAAAACCTCCCAGGGCGCCTCGAATGCAAAATATGAACGCCATAGACAGACCCAAGGGCGCTCTTTAGCAATAGCAGAGCATTCCCTCACCACCCGGACGCTCACCGATGGATACAGTTCCCCTTTCACTCCACTTTGTAGCATTTATAAGCTGGGGACTGCTGACGATCTGATTGACTAATTCGATGAAAGGTCTCCTGACATTTTCCCGAGTCTTTGCACTGGCTTCACAGAAAGATGATCCGTGTCGCTCCGCCAACGCTTCTCCTTCTTCATATTTCACTGATCTTGAAGAAGTCTTGTCCAGCTTGCTTCCTACCTGTTATAATGGTTAGCTTCAACTCTTGATCGGGGATTCCCAGCGAGTTGCCAGCTACCGACAGACCAAGTGTGTGACTACCCCAGGCATCGCATTGTTCTCAGCTTCTTGAAACCAGTGGTCCATTGCCAAAAAACTATCCCGGTTTGAAATGTCGTAGACGAGAATGACTCCATGAGCACCGCGGTAATAGCTATTGGAAAGAGTGCGGAATCTTTCTGGTATACAAGTCAGTAGGAATTCCAGCATTGCAACCAGATGGCTAGATACCCTGCCCGGCCGTGTCGAGTAGATTGAGACGGTAAGGTGTGCCCCGCACTGACATCTTCTTGTGCTAGGGGATCGTCAACATTGGTTTTAATGCAACCAAGATATAGCGTACTTTAAAATCGACTCCAATTGTCGCAGTGGAGGATTCAGGGTCGAAGAGATCATCGCAATATCTGGTGAGTACTGCAGAAGGTGTAAGTAGTCCCCTGGAAGTTGAGGAATGCCCGAACATACAGGCGCTCTTTCCGGCACCAGAAGGACCTATCAAGAGGATTTTCAGCGTTGGCAAGGACTCGTCGGACGCCATCACGAATTTTGAGGCTGGTGGAGAAGGAGCGTCACTCTATAGCTAATCACATCACCTGAGCACCTGAGCTTGTTTAGTTGTCTACGAGAGAACTTGCTCGTTAAACCCTAACAACTTCTATGAATTTTAGGATGATGTAACATGTCATGTGACATGACAGTCGCTAGGCAAACGTGGGATAACAGAGATGATTCCTTTTCCCGCTTGCTTGTGCATCCATAGCCTTAGTTATTGTGACACCATGGGTCTGCGGTCCCGAAGATAGCAAACAAAAACTGTGGCCTTTAGTCACTCCCTCATTACACGCTCTCCAACACGGTCTCCTTGAATTCCCGTTCAACCTGGAAGAGAGAAGAAAATAAGCCACACGTTTTATAAGAGTGTCTGGGGTGGCATCTGGATATTTGTAGCTTGATGTACTAACCTTCTGCCCTTGCTCGTCCGTATTTGACTCCCCGTGAAGGTTGAGCAATGCGCCTAGGTCGAACTTTGGAGCCTTCAGTAACTTGACTTTCCGGATATGAACCTGTCACCGTCAGCAGAAACTCAAGCAAGAGACGATCCTTCGATGATCATTCCGGTAGTAGATAATTACATATTGAAGAGGGTAGATTCCCTGCGTCGCCTTCTCAATCTCGCGTCCAATAACCTCAGGGATCAATTTCGCTGTTAGTTGAGATAGCGTGCAGCTGGTGGCTTCGCGCTGGATAATTTCCACCATCTTCTTGCGGATTGCACGGATCTGCGACGAAGCCGCATAGGTAGTCTTCTTGATCTGGTTGGGGCGACGTCTGGTGAAAGCAATGGCAAAAAGGCGGAGTAGGTAATCGTCGGTAGTCTTGACAGTGATGTTTGCTTCGATGAGTGTTTGCCATTTGCGGACCAGGGATCGCAATTTGTCAGACGTGAAGTCAAGACCATGGAAATTTGTGAGACAGTTTTTGCCCTGGACTTCATCCACCCTCAACTTCACTTTACGAAATGCGTGGTCCTCGTCCTTCTGCAGATCGGCGAGAGAGACTTCGAATATTCTTCCTTTCAACGCGTCATTCGCGTTTTTGAGACCAGTGGTACGATTGACGAGAGTCTTTCCGACACTAATAGAATAGTTAGTCTTTCCCTATAGATGTGGAGCTAGTAGAATATACGTACTCTCGAATCTGGAATGTAGAAGGTGCCTGGTAGAGAGTGAGTATTAGCAGGTGTGCACCAGAAAAGGGATAATGATCCCATACCTTAACGGAGAACCAGTCTTTCCTCTGGAACGGATCTTGGGCCTTCTTCTTGAGGCCTTTCTTGCCTTTAGATAAGCGCTTATTCCTAAGTAATCGTGTTAGTTGTAACTGGCCTGGGTTTATCCAAGTGGCCAGGCTAGATTGGGATGCAAACTTACTTTCCGACAGCCATTGTTGCAATTTCCCTCTGGCTTCAAGTCTGAGATGAAATTGCGTTCTGGCGTTGACAGTGATTGCTAGTCGTGAGGTTGGACGCAAATCGAGCGAGTTGATTGTAAGCGAATGTGCGTTAAGCCCTAGGAAAACAGTCTCGTTGCCAAGCATTGGATTTGCGGAGCCGCCTCCAAGTGTTAGCGACCAACGCTTGTCCGCAACGAAGCACCTAGCAGCAAGTATACACGCAATCGATCACAGCCGATGGCTGGGCTATTACATTTTGCATGGAGAGCTTCTGATGCTTATGGTCGCCATAGCTACTACTACCACTACCACCACTAGGATCCACCGTTCGCCATCTGCTAATCCGAGCTATCTTAAACTATGCGATATACACCAGTGCTATGAGAAAGGGCCAATTCCATCCACAGCGCATTGCTGATCGGGCATGTGCCGGCCTACATGATCGGGATGCATGCGGTGCATGAGATTCTGGGTATATTTCAACTGTCCATACAAATGTTTCAGGTCAAGGATTATCAGGCTCGTCCCATATTGCAGCACCACCAAGATACTAGAGCGCCGATGCCCCCAAGTCCTTGCTCAGTTTGCCTTCCCGCTTGCCGGTGAGCTCCCGGGTGCAGATGATATAATTTGCAAAAGCTCGAAGCAATTCACCTTGGCCATGACGGCAATCCAGAGTCTGGAAATCTTGATGTTGATAGCGTCTCGATAGAGCTGTGCGTGGAACAGGCAATAGTCGCAATGTCAATCATTCATTTCAACTGGCACCTTCTCGTTCTCATACAACTTGTCGAAGTCAGGAAAGCTCGTGTATTCGTCTGTTCCAGGGTTAGTGATTGACGTCGCAGGAGATAGACGGAAGACTTACCATCCTTTATCCGCGTAACCCGAGGTAGGGTACATTTCAGAGATGAGAGGGAGAATGGCTCATGCCCTGCAGGAGAAGCCACTGGTGATGCGCAATGAAGTGGTGGTGGACCGAATGATGGAGATCCACACGGACTTGTCGCTGGTGACGTTGCGTTGGGAGTTTGCGGGGCAGACGCAACGCGCGTAAGCAGTGTGGTCGCTGAGGGTGTCGGAGACTTGCAGCGATTCATGTCATGCTGAGACGTGGAGGAATTGTGCGCGGTCACCGATGGGGGGGTAACCGTTGAGGGAGTGAGAGTTGGTCGTCGTCCTTGCAATTTGGGCTGCTGGCTTTGCGGCGGTGGGAGTGATATGTACATGTCTGCTCAAACAAAGAGGTCATTTGTGACCAGTCCGGCACTGTGATGGGAACTTAGAACTTCCAAAGCCTGCGGAAGCTCTTGGCGACTGACGATGAGATGAGAATATGGAATGGGAATAGTCGTCGCACTTGAAATGTAGTTATGCTGCAACAATACGGAGTGCTCCTCTGGGGATACAGCACTTCGCAGCGGATGTCTACGGGTTTATCTAGGTGCTTGACCGTTAGAAAAAGAAGAAAAGCTCCAGCAGGTCAGAGGTGTCGTTGTCCATGCCAGACAGGGTACCGGGATCTCGAGCAATGGCACTGACGCATTGGTTGTGTTTGATGTGTTGTATGTATCTGTTTGGTGCCTTGGAAGTCTGTTGGTCAGCTATCGCTGCAGCGGATGCAGTTGGTTGCGCTACTGAGGGGAAAACAGAGTCAATTTTTTTGATGATCTCGTGCCACACGTGCAATGTTTGCTTGCGTCGTTTCTTTTTCCCCCTTCGACGGTGGCTGTTGGATTACGGTTAAATTCCGGGAAGCACAGTTGCAGTCGCAATGACCAAAACGTTAACGTTGCACCATATCGTTCTACAGGACGTCGCGATAATTCTTATCACATTACCGGGGGAGTGCGCGTCCAATCGGACAATGTCCTTTACGAGAAAGACAGACAGGTAGAATGAGGAGGTGCTTGCCACAGATATACGTCGAGTGGCGCTTCGACAACTCCAGGCTAGACACGTTTGAAAGAATCCGACAGGGTGTCCGTTTCTCGACTGGAAAATAAACCGACTTCATCCAGGGCAGCTGACCATTCACGAAGCAACATACAGAATATGCAAATGTGCAATTGCAATTTCAGGCATGCGATCCGGCCAACGTCCGTAGAGGCGGAACCTTTATTCTGGCTTGGCTGCGACTTGGTGTGGTCAACTGCGAATAACGATAAACGCAATTATTTTGTTGCGGGGTCAGCCACATATGCAGCATTTCCCGGTTTAAAGATGCTCATAACAAGATACTCAAACTGAGTAACGAAACCTGGTCAACATTATCTCTAGCTGCGGTCTCTCCCGGACTGAAATGAAAATTATCTCGCAAGAGGAGCTTGTCACTTGTGTCCCGCGCTTCTACTGTTCTGGCTCAGGGCTCCAGTTCCCCCCTTGTATTCTACTAGCTCTTTGATAGCAGGGTAATCCACATTAGGAGTAAGTGCAGCAATAGTGACACCGCTACTCTGTCAACTCCACACGACGTTTTTATTTAATGCTAATTGATGGAAGATAAGGATTAGCAAGAGAAGACTGCAAAAAGGGAAGGGGTCTAATCAATTTCACGTACATCGATATCTTCCCATGGTCGGCCCTGGACATTCGATAGTTCATCAATGGTCATCACCTTACCCGTAGTAACTAAACAAAACAAACGTCAGTGGGGTCGCAAGTAGTCGGTTATGCTTATGGCGCGGGGTTTGCTGCAAGTGCTACACAATCCTAGGCAAGAACTCGGCGCAACTCACAATATCCAGCATGTATCTTGGCATCAATCTCTACTCTGCTGTCTTCCGGGATCAATTCATCGGGAATGGGCACTCGCTCGTGAATTGGTATACCTTGCTCGACAATAGCATCATGTTTCATGCTAAATACGGTCATCTAGATGTCCTTCCGATGGTGAAAAGCGTTCCATGGTACCTACTTTGACATGCTCAGCATACGGTCGATTTTCGTGATTCCTAGCCAATGTAAGATCTGTGTACTCATGGTTACTAAACATTCAAGCAAATGCGAGAGCCAGGGGATCTTACATCAGGCATCAATGCTTGGAATCGCATATCCTATTCAACAAAGTATTAGCATATCGGCACTGAAGTATTAGGTCAACACGTTAACCTTGACTCCCGCGATATTTTCAGTTCGCTTGAAGTATTCGCTCGCGCCTGAAAGTTTACAAAGTCAGCAATACGATATTACGATTCTACTCGATAATCATACGATCAGTTCCACGTTTCCCTGGCGCAAGTCAGCTTCAAGTCCAATAGAGGATGGTTTCTGCGGAGAATTCCAAACGTACGCGCATTATACACTAAATACTTCGTTACCTCACCCAGGGCTCTGCCCTCCTTTCGGAAGTAGATAACTACACCACTACCACCCTTCTGCGCTTCTTTTACTGCCTCTTCGACACCAAAAATGAGGTAAGGTCGACAGGTGCAGATATCAGAACCGAAAACATCGCTGCCATTGCATTCGTCATGAACACGTAGAGCCAGACGGACATTGGGATCAGACATTTTTGCGGGATCTCCAAAGCAGTAAACTGTCAGCCCACCAATTGGAGGCAAAAACAGCTTGATATCTCCTCGTGTAATCAGTTCAGGAAACGACCCTCCTGTGTTTTCGAACAACGCTCTGCGCAATGTCCCCTCATCTACAAAATTAGGAGGTGGGTAGGTCAGCGAAAATCAGGTATAAACATACTGCAGCAATGGCAAGTCAGACAGGAGAGGAGATACCTATACCGAATCTCTCTGCAACTCCGGGCAAATACCACACTGGCTCAACCGCAAACTTCGTGACAGCCAGTTCGCCGGAATCATTGAGGCAAATTTTGCCATCTGGAACCAGTCTTCCGGCTTTGACACTTTGTTCCAACTCAGGTAGTTTCATGTGAGCTTTGGTGATGGCAATAGTTGGTCTAATATCAAGACCCTCTCTACTGATTATATCATTAAAGAGCCACGGAGCAAGGTGACCAAGAGGATCCATGGAGACAATTTTCTTCGGGTCAGACCATTGTGGGAAAGGACCAATATTCGCTGCGGGCTCAGTATTGGTGAAATCGGGCTTGTGATCCACTTTAAGGTCATTGATGGCAATAGCGAGAGCGTTATAGATTGAATACGAGCCACCATGGGCACCGATTGCTATAGCATGCGTTTAGCCACAAAATCTAATCACGAGTAAGAGATGAAGAAGAATAAATTATACAGTAAACCTTCACTTACCATTCCGTCTCCTAAGGGTGTTTTGGCCGCGGGAGATGACTACGGGACCTCTCTTCATAGGATCTTTGTGTCCCCAATTCATAA
The DNA here is from genome assembly GCA_022345705.2 of Sabuloglossum arenarium. Taxonomy (NCBI): domain Eukaryota; kingdom Fungi; phylum Ascomycota; class Geoglossomycetes; order Geoglossales; family Geoglossaceae; genus Sabuloglossum; species Sabuloglossum arenarium. Next base: position 13,185 of record JAJDMY020000329.1, read on the forward strand.
TCACAGGGTCAATGCCTGCTTGCCCGGGGTAGGTGGTTAGAATAATTCTTGAAGTGGTAGTTGACTTCCTCGGCGTAAGAATCAATGTTGGTGACTCCTTGGCGTCTTGGTCTGTTTCGATCGCTGGAAATACAGACTTCAGGTTATTTGAAGCATCTGACTCCTGGCCCGAGAGCGAGCTAGTAACGCCATTAAGAGTGATGGTATCGCCAGGTGACTTATTTGCCGCAGCTTCGTTCACTTGCTGGACACCGGCAAGCACGTTAACTCGACCATTGATTGCCTCGACAATATCTGAGAGACGTTGATGGTCATGGTGCAACGATTTGATAGCTGCGAGAATATCAGCTGACGTCACGGCTGGATGTATGCTGCCGTCTTCAGCATCTGCGGGTAAGACCATGATTGGCGATGTATTGGCAATGGTAAGAGCAAATGCAGTGCAGTGGTGGTTTGTAGGCTTCCGACTTTGTAAACAGCTGTTTAAGCGAGATGCTTCCTGCCCGCCGCCTTATTATCCTTTGGATCCGGTTGCCACTATCCTCATCCTCAATTCTGCCAAACAGTATCGGCGACATCATCCTCTTGCCCTTACGTATCTCAACTCCAAGTCAGGTAAATCACAACATGGGGAAAAGGAAGAAATCATCCCGGAAGCCACAAGGCCCCAAGAAGGTTGTCTATCCATCTATCCATCCAGACATCTGTCGCTGACCAGGCTGACCCGCCACTGAAGCGCGAGCCGCTCCCAAGCACTTTCGCTTGTCTTTTTTGTAACCATGAGAAATCGGTAGCAGCAAAATTGGACAAGAAGACTGGTATCGGACAGCTACAGTGCAAGGTTTGCGGGAAGTCTTTTCAGACTGGTATCAACTGTCGGTTCTCTTTTCTGCCCCCTATTCAAATTATGACATGCTGAGATCACTCGCGGCAAGACCTGTCTGCTCCTGTAGATGTGTACTCAGACTGGGTGGACGCCTGTGATTCCGTCGCCAAAGATTATGCCGAAGCCGAACGTGAACTGACACCAACGTTCCGCGAGCGCAACAGAGGTCCGGTACCTGAAATAGAGCACACGGAAAGGTTTGTGGAAGGAGAGGAAGCGGACGATAACGAAGACTACGACGATCCGTACGGAGAAGAATAAGCTGTTTACTTTAACATGTAACATGGGAAGGGAAGATGGCTCCTGGTCGTTATTTACTTTTTACTGTTGCGTTCGTCCCCCATATTTAATTTTAAATACCTTCTCGTGCAGGATCTGTCCTCGAATACCCAATAACATCGGAACTGGCACACGACGGTCTTCGCCGGGTATGGAAGAGGTTAGATGTGATTGGGAGATTCCTGCAGCATAGAAGGGGGATGATTGCTGGATGTTACCAGTTAGGGAGGCGCGGGCGGAGTTGGAGGGGCGGTTATCAAGAGGCTCGTCAAGATGTTTCAGCACTCAAAGCATACAAAGCATACCCACAGGCTGAGAAATTATGTGGGAGCTGGATGTTACAGCGGCGGAGATCGGTGACTGTACCTCCTCTGCTCCTGCTACATGTTACAGCTGCTCTGATGTCATACAAAATGTGTAGAGCCCAGATTAAAGTGACGAAATTCAAATGAGGGGAAAACCTGGACGTTGTGTCTTTCATGGATGAGTGAGATGTATCACATTGTGTAGAATCGATCCCCAAAATCGCCTAGGCCAGGTACAATATAACTACAAGAATGATGATTTTCCTTTTAGTGCAATTCAACCATGATAACGGATGCAGACTCACTTCTTTTCATCCAGCCCCTGATCAACAAAAGCTGTCACAACTCTGAGCTTGGGAAAGCGTTGAGCAAAGCTAGTGACTCCTTCTGGGCTAGCTATCAAATTCAAGAACAGGATGCGATCCTCGGGTACGCCTCGACTCTTCAGCACATCAACTGCCATTGTGGCAGAACCGCCTTGAGAACCGTAAGTCTCATGATAGTGACAAGTATCCAGTGAGAGTATACCTGTAGCAAACATGGGGTCCAGTAGCAATACCCATCTCTCAGCAATATCTTCCGGGAGCTTGTCGTAAAAGAGCTTTGGCTTGCAGGTTTCTTCATCTCGTTGAATAAGAATCTTACCAATTCGCACTGACCGACAACAATCGCGGAGTCCTTGCTCCATGGCTTCCCCAGCTCTCATGATCGAAACACCGCATATCTTCCCCTGAAATTTCACTCCTGAATACGTCCGGCCAACTGGTGTTGTTACTGTGTGTCCTACGACTGGCAGATGATTCAATCCCTCTTCAACAAGCAGGCGGATAATTCGATTCGAGTAAAAGATGAAATCCGCCCGAGCAGTATTTTTGTCTCTAATCATACTGCCCAAAAGCAACACAATCGGATAGTTAGAAAGCTGAAGACGAACGTGTAATGGATATAATTAAAAAAAAGAGAGAAGAAAAAAGAAACAAAGAAAACGCACGTCAGAAGGGCAATTAACTGTGGTGTCTGAGGGAGGATATGTACGTTCTCGTAAGAGATGGGGTTCGAGACAGTAGCTGTGGGTTTTTGCTCTGCTGGTTTGTAGTTGGGGCCTACTTCTTGAGCAGGCGACTGTGGATTTACACTCGAAGCCATCCTGTAATCTTGTGAGGTGAAGGGTAATTGGAACTTTGCCCTCGTCTGTTGGTAAGTACTCCGTGGGTGTGTGTTAATTAGGAAAAGAACCTTAAGAGGTAGTTGTGAATATCCTACCCTCGCACGCAGCTCTTAAAGCAGCGGCAGCCCATAACGACATCTTGTTGTCGATCGAAACAACAATAGCAAGTGAGCGCTTCTCCACTCCGTCACTATCCTTGTCCTTTCTGAAAGCCGGATATTTCAGCTTATCGGTCGGTTTCCGCATTCGCCAATATTGTGTGCTGTACTCCGTACCTCTTTGCACTTCTCAACGTTTGTTCTCGAACTTCCTTTGTTCCGCCCTTCTACCTTAACTCACGCACGCATGACACGTTTATATCGTCTGCTTTTCAGTTGCACCTCACTCTCTATTCCGTACATTGATTTCCTGGCAGGGTCCCAACGCCCTTGATGGCTGCGCTTGACTCCTCTCAGCCACGCCGAAAGAGAGCAACCTACGGCAAGCCGTCGCACAAAAGGGTAAAGGGATACAACAATGACGATGCTTTTGCATCACCTCAACAATCGCAAGGATCTATCTGGGATGTGGAAGATTCTTTTTACGACAGCAAAAATCTGGTAGCAAAGAGCCGGAGCCAACTGGTGAATTCTAGGGTGGTATGCGCAGGGGCTAAGATTAGCAGAGAGGATGAATGTCGCCTTAATGTGACAAAGTCTGCGGGCCTAAATAGGGCTGCATCGCCGGCGGGGAAGCCCAATATTCAGAAGAGATGCAGACTTCAGAGCCCACTTAATGCTCAAATCGCCGCGCCAGCAATGAAAGCAACTCCCAGCATATTTGACGTTCCTTCTTCTTCTGAGGACGAGGTGGAACCAGCACCGGCCACTTCGAAGCGCACATCCCAGACCAACCAATTCGACCAGAAGTCCTCTGTTATACTAATGGCTGGCAAGCATAAAGACCTGCCGATCTTCGATCTTTCTGATGCAGCGGATTCGAACGAGCTCGACTCGCTCTCAATCTCATCTACGCCGAGGAAAAGAAGGAAACTTGTTGCTCAAGTATCACAGCGGGGATCTTCGGTTAGCTTGGATGATGTGTTTAAGCAAAATATTGCTCTAGAAACCGTTAACGAGTATGCTCTTCTCCCGGAGAAGTCCTCCTCCCTTCTCCAACGAAAGATACCTCATATGAGTGCGCGAAGCCAGGATACGACACATACACGACCACCTCATTCCTTGAAAGCAAAGCCATCAGATACCCAGCGGCGGCGAGCTGCAAAGTCTCTCCCCCCTGAGCAGCGTCTGGGAAGTTCGACGAGGTGCAGAGGAAATGAAGGAACCCCGAAAAGGGCAAAAATGGGTAAACGTGCAGCGTTAAAGAATGAATCCCTCAGAACAGAAGAAGCTCCAAGACACCATATTTTTGGAAGGGATGTTTCTGCTCTTTCTTCCTTGAAACGCACATCACCCTGCTTCTCTCAGGCCTCGAATGGGGTGGTGCGGCCTGGTAAAAAGGCTCCGGGTCCAGACTTGCCGAACTACAGCAAGAGATTCAGGACAACACCGTCTATCGCAGAATCTCCGAGCCTTGTGGCAGCTCCGCGCCAAGCGAGTCTTCTGAACAGAATACTTGCTGAAGGCATTTTGACTGAAAACGGCCCCGATGATGCCGAATCGAAAAATCACGGTTTCTCAGGAGATGAGCGTATCAATCTATCTGAGTCAGAGACTCTAGACAGATTAGGAACCAAGCCTCGTAAAAGGCTAATTGACTCGTTAGCCCCAGATATTCACGACACATTCTCAAGAAAGGGGTCGATGGGTAACGATATTGAAGTCGACGATACCGATCCCACAGATTTGCAAACACGGCTGCCACTCATTGAGTCGCATGACTCGTCAGGACCGCTGCCACAAAGAGGCTCCCAAGGTTCAGATAGACATTCAAGCAAGGCAGGTCCCGTTACCACGAATGCGCCTCTAGGGAGTCAACGGGGAGGACCAAAGATCACTTATGCACGGCAGCGGTCGTTTCTAACAGATGGTATGCTCAGCGAAACTTCTCTATTCGATACACCTTTAGATGTAGACTCTAGACCCCACTATCAGGGTGGAAGGAGAAATGTAAGGGGCGGTGGGCCTTTTCCCAGCCAACTCCAAAGTTTGGATCAGCAAGAAGCCGTCGACGACGCAATTGGCGGGACCATTAGGAGTATACATGAGCTACGAGAAGCTGGTGGCAATAAACGCTTCCTTGACGAGATGGAAGCACTCTTCGAGGACATTGAAGGCCGTGGTATAAATTCTCTTTCTAGACGACGGAGCGCCCTTCTTGAACTCGGAAGCAAGCTTGCGGAAAAGAACTTTGCCCGTCGATTCGTTGACAATAATCTAAGTCAGCGCCTTTTCTCCCAATTGGACGATGAATACGACATAATCGTCAGCACCGTCCTTGCGTCTGCGATCATCTTCACCATGGACAACGCTGCGGCAACCCGCTCTGTCCTAAAGATCCACCAAGAAGGTGCTGCGCAGATGCTTCTACGACTACTCGATGTCGATAGAGATATCTCCTTGATTGCCAAAGAGAGGCGCACAAATATGTCTAAGGTCGCTCAATCGTTAGTCTCTGATTTCCGCGAGCTTCTCAAAGACTCGTCTGTTTGGGCGATAGGACCACCTCACCGAATTTCTCCGCGACTTATTGCGCTGAGAGGTCTTGAGCTAATCATCCGGCAATTGAGAGAAGAAGGCATCTCAGGGCTCAACTTACCGCAAGGCACTATTGAGAAGTTAGCCCAAGTTCTTGTCCCATTTTCAATGTGGCAATCACAGATAGAGCCTACTGCCGCGGAAAGGGTCGAGCTTGAACTGGCCTTGTCGATTCTCGAATCATGTGCAATCAATATGGGTTCCATAGTCGATGAGTCTGATTTAACAGCTGACTCGCTCGATATCATTTCCCGAATCTTGCCTTCTATTGCTCGTTGGACAGAAAACAATTTCAAGCAGATGATACTGCTGTCACTTCGTCTCTACCTCAGTATTACGAATAACAGTACAGTTATTTGCGATGCTTTCGCAAAGCCGGAGTTGCTGAGTGCACTTGTCACTGTGATCCAGTCAAAATTTAAGTGCCTTTCAGGGTATCTTGAAGAAGAGCAAAGACTTTACGAGCTGGATGTCTTGGTCCTAGGACTGGGCTTGTTGATAAACTTTGCTGAACTTAGCGATATTGCGCGGCTCTCTGTCATGGGTAATGATGACAACAGTTTGCTAGAGGTCCTGCTACGAATTTTCCTCGAGCGACTCGAGAAAGCAGCTGAGGTTAGTTTGAATGATTCTCTGCTAGTGGTCATTTGCTGATAGCCAGCAGGCCAATTCGATGGAAGAGTCACAGTCGAATGTTGCTTTTGGATATCTCTCGGTGTTGTTCGGCAGTCTCTGTCAGAACCCAGACATCAGGGGGTTCCTACGCTCGAAGTTGCCAGGCAGGACGCTCCAGCCACTTGTGTGCGCGGTGGATGAGTTCATTCAACATCACAGAAAAGTTGACGACCTTTATGACGGGGATAGTGGAAGTGAGTCTGAAGATGGATTCACCCAGAGGCTTCAGTTGGTGGTGGATCGACTGAAGCAGTCTGAGCGGCTGGAATGATCTAGCGGAATCACCACCGAGCACTGTGGCATTTTATGATCTGGGGAAAGGCGCAATGGCGTGGAGGTAGCAGCATATCTGACATCCATTAGGAAATGCAAATTTTGAGGTTCTGGGAGGGAGTTCTAGAGAAAAAAAAAATTTTAATTTATATACCTACCTAACGTCAGATATCCAGGCAACGAGCGTTAACGCTTACCTTTAACTCAGTATTACTTTCTCAATAAATGAATGGAACATTATTCAGTAAACTGAAGATGGTCTGAAAAGTGACGCTCGCTAAATTATCCTTCAGGGTCCCCATCATCTCCCGTCCCTCGTATAATTCCCATCCCAGATCAATGTTGGACCTTTCTTGATCTGAGTGTTCCTCTGGTTATTCTCACGGCTTTTGGAGGGAATTGCTTTGCATCATTCACTTTGAGTTTCTTTTGGTTATATCTATCTCAGATATTCATTCACCTCCTATCGTGCTTTTGACCCACAGGCTGGGCTCGGTCAAGTTCAACGACTACGAACACAAACCATCTAATTTCGGCGGGTTACTATAGTCAACAAAAGAATATGCCTGCTCCACCTATGCAAAGGAAGATCGCTGTCGTTGGCAGTCGGTCGGTCGGTGAGTGGTTGGCTTCTTGAACTGATGGATGATGGATTGATGTGACCCGCGCACTGGCTCTAACATCATCAAGGCAAATCTTCACTCACGGTTCGTTTCGTTGACGGCCACTTCGTTGAAAGCTACTATCCGACTATCGAGAACACATTCAGCCGCATTATCAAGTACAAAGGACAAGACTTCGCGACGGAAATCATTGATACGGCTGGGCAGGTAAGAGTTCGGATTCCCGATTCTCATGACCATACGTGTTGCAATCAAGTTCCCCAAAACTAACAATGATCTCTCTCACTAATCAGGACGAATACAGCATCTTAAATTCAAAACATTTTATTGGCATCCATGGATACATGCTTGTGTACTCGGTTGCATCGAAACAATCTTTCGAGATGGTGCGCATTATACGAGATAAGATATTGAATCACCTCGTACGTGTCTCTTTGAATGCATAGATGAGATAGCTGGAGGGGAGCTTCAACACTGGAAAGCTGCTGACCAGTTGCTACCACCAGGGCGCTGAGTATGTACCTCTGGTGATTGTTGGAAATAAGAGTGATCTGCGACCGGAACAACGGCAGGTGACGATTGAGGACGGCAAGCGTCTTGCAGATGAATTTAACTGCGCGTGGACAGAGGCGAGCGCAAGGTACGATGAGAACGTCTCGAAGGCCTTTGAGTTTATGATTGCGGAGGTTGAGAAATATTCAAATCCAAGCCAACCAGCCGGCAATAACAAATGCAACATTATGTAGGATTGGGGCGCTTTGTTTAGGTGTGGTTTGTTTCTTTAGGAGCATCGAGTGTTTCCTCTTCCACAGAGGGAAAGATAGGCAGGCGGTCAGAGTCGGCGCTCTATTTTTACGAAGCCATGACCACCAACATTGAACGCAGTACCTGTAGAATATTAGAAGAGTAAGTAGCATCGATAGCCTAGGAGCCCACTATGGGCTTACTGGAGGTTGGCAGTCGTTGGTTGGCGGGTCTTTCCGTTCACCAGCACTTGTATTTAGTACCTTGCGTGCTTGCTTACTCTTCGCGTTCTTGACTCAACCCCACATTGAAAACAACACCCCTCACCAACTTACCACCCGGTAAAACAACACCACCAAGCTTTTCAACCCACCTTCACAATGCTCGACGTCCTAGATTTTATTGTGGACAAAGGTGGTGATCCCGAGAGGATTAGAGAGAGCCAACGGCGGCGTAGCGCTCCAATCGAGGTGGTAGACGAGATTATTGCCTTGTACGAAGATCACCGAAAAAGTACGTTACGGGTGAATCACTGCATACCAGTACTAAATCTTTAAATGTAGCAAAGTATGAGACATCCCAGGTCAACTCGAAAATCAACGCAACTCAGAAAGAAATTGGACTGAAGAAGAAGGTCTTATTTATCACACCGCTCCTTCAAATGACTACCCACTAATTGTTTGATAAATTTTCAGGCAAAGCAAGATGCCGATGAATTGCTACAAAAGAAAGCAGCCCTCGAGAGAGAAAAGAAGGCTCTGGAAGACCTCGTTGTGGAAAAGGACTCTGCGTTGCAGAAAAAGATCAAAACGATCGGCAACTACGTCCATGACTCCGTACCTGTTAGCAATGATGAGGTTAGACCAACAGCCTTACAACTTCACGTAGTATTCCCAGTTCTGGCTGACTGGATGGGTAGGAGAATAACTCTCTCATACGAGAATGGGCACCTGAGGGAACTATGGTTGAAAAACGCGAGTGTCTCTCCCACCACGAGGTCCTGACGCGACTCGATGGATACGACCCAGAGCGAGGTGTCAAGATTGTGGGACATCGAGGCTACTTCCTGAAGCAGTACGGCGTGTTTCTGAACCAGGCACTCATCAACTATGGATTAGAGTTTCTGACCTCAAGGGGCTACACGGCAATCCAGACCCCTCAGTTCATGCTGAAGCAGTATATGGCAAAGACTGCCCAGCTCGAGCAGTTTGACGAAGAGCTCTATAAGGTGGTGGACGGAGACGAGCAGAACGATAAATATCTGATTGCGACTTCTGAGCAACCAATATCTGCTTTACATGCAGACGAGTGGCTGATAGAGAAAGAGCTACCAATCAGGTATAATTCGCATCTCGCAGTATTTAATAATGACTGATAGGGGATCAGGTATGCAGGCTACAGCACTTGCTATCGTCGGGAAGCGGGTTCGCACGGGAAGGACGCCTGGGGCATTTTCCGCGTACATCAGTTCGAAAAGGTTCGTGCGCCTTTGAGGCCTGAGATATCGCACTCATTCAACCATGCAGGTCGAGCAATTCGTTCTGACGGGACCCGATGATTCATGGAAAGCATTTGACAATATGATTTCGACCTCCGAGGAATTTTACAAGTCACTCGGCATCCCTTATCGGATTGTTGCAATAGTTTCCGGTGCTCTCAACAACGCGGCAGCAAAGAAATACGATCTCGAGGCATGGTTCCCATTTCAAGGGGAATATAAAGAACTAGTGTCGTGCTCCAACTGCACGGACTACCAATCCCGCGCACTCGAGATTCGATGCGGCACCAAGACCCAGACCGACGTGAAGAAGAAATATGTGCACGCACTGAATTCCACCCTATGTGCGACGGAGCGGGCTCTATGCTGTATCCTAGAGAATTTCCAGACCGAAGAAGTAGGTCCTCCCAACTCCCAAGCTGGGTGATCGTGCTAACATCATGCTGCATGGTGTTCAGGGATTCAAGGTTCCAGAGCAGCTGCGGAAATATATCCCAGGAGCGCCAGAGTTCATTGAGTTCACGAAAGAGCTACCAAAAGATACTACCTCTCAGAAACTCAAAGGGAAAGCAGAGAAAGGAGCCAACGTTACGTCGACCATCAAGCCAAAGGAATCTGTGGAGGAGCCGGCCGATAAACCAGCAAATTTTAAAGTTTAGAAGGTCCTTTATGTTTGAGAACCAAAGTATAGACATTCCAGAATGAAGGCGAAGCACTTTTCTTCACACTTACCCTGCTTTTTCAGGTTCATGTATCTATCATGCAAAGTCATCCACTACTGTTTGTATCTCTGGTATGTGGAGAAGAAATCTTGAGGGTAGAATGCATGAAGCGGCGTCCGTATATAAGCGAGTGAGACTACGAGCACCCCCGAGCGCATGTGCTACTCACCGCATTTCATGCTCGCCATTTCGCATACTGTGGCTTCGATGACTTCCGGCATGTATGGGTTGATGATTTCGAAGAGTGAATTGTAGTTCTTGATGCAAGAAGATAGGAGAGTGAATGCAGCAGTGCAGCATTGCAGCATTGCAGCTTTCACCTGCAAAAGGTGGACTCAAGACTGACGACTGACGGTCTGGCTTCGGGCCCTACACTTGGGGTCACCGATCGCTTTACACATGGATTCAACGTCAGAGTGTCCTTTTTGTGGTCATGAAGCCATCGATTCTTACAGTCTCATGCTCCACGTTGAAACGCGTCACTCCGAGGGCGAATCACCATTTGTGGTCCGAGAGTCTGACTTGGCGAAGAATGGTATTCTCACGGAATCGAAAGCAGAGGACTCTGAAGACTCTGAGGGCGAGTGTGCCGATTGCCCAGAAGAAGGCTGTGGAGAATCAGTCCTGCTGGCCGAGCTACAAAGCCACATCGACATGCACCTCACTGAGAAGATGACCTTTGATGGAACTGAGGAATTGTCGCATGACGATACCAGTAATTCGAAAAAGGCTGGAGCTTCAGACCAAAAGCTAGAGATGAAATTTAGCACTGTGTTAGCGGATGCTCTTCATAACCGCGACAGGTTGGACGGTTCAAGTTCATCCAGCTCCGGGAAACATCGTTCTCGGCACCATAGACATCGATCCCCGAACTGGAGAGATATCCTTGGTATCCCTAGGGGGCGGAGCTCGAAGCATGGCCAGAGTTCCAGCGGTGGTGTTCGGCGTCTGGGCGTCAGTCTTCTCTCCGATTTCCCTTTTACAGAACCTGAACTGATCCCGTACAGAAAGCAGAACTTGGGCCGCATGCGAATGAGAAGCAGATGCCGTCCTGGCTGAGGAAGCAGCTGGAAGAAGGGGGCGAGGTCACCGTCTACAACCAGATCAGGGCGGATGGTACTCTAGAGCGTGTTGTGTCCGTGGCCAATGAGGCAGCCGACATATTACCAGTCATCGCACAGCTTTGCGAACAGGACTCAAGCTTAGAAGAAGCCTTCCTGTGCCACCCAGGGGTGAAACATATAGTCAAGATGTGGCGTGAAGGCGGCTTCTGCGGATACCGCAACATCCAGATGCTGATATCATATATACAGGCTGCCGAATCCCAGGGGTACGAGCACTTTCAGGGAAGGCTACCGACGATAATCAGACTGCAGGATTTGATTGAAGAAGCTTGGGATAAGGGCATCAACAATTCTGGCAGGATTGAAACAGGGGGTATCAGGGGAACCAGGAAGTATATTGGTACTCCAGAGGTAAGAAGATCTGGTGGTGCTTCAGTGGAATTTTGTGTACTGACTACGGCAGGCTCAAGCGTTGTTTATTAGTCTAGGGATAGAGTAAGAGATTCGCCCCTTATCCAGTTCTCGGAGACTTCACTGACGGTCATACAGTTGCGAGGCAAACGCTTTCGGCAAAGCGCCTAACAACCCCGCTCACCGCCAGCTTCTCCAATCCATCGAGGAATATTTCGCTGCAGAACGTGGCTCATTCCCACAAAAAGTCCATAAAACCGAACTGCCGCCTCTATATTTCCAGCATCGAGGTAAGCATAAGCATAAAAATCCCCCCTCCCCGAAACATATGAATACAGGAAATAACTTCAGAACACGCCAATTCGCTCACATAGCTATTACCTACAGGACATTCTCTAACGATCGTCGGGCTCGAGCGAAGGAAGAACGGAGATCGAAACCTCCTTGTTTATGATCCAATGTTCAAGCCCTCACCGGGCATCTGCAAGCTCGTAGGGAGGAAATTCAAGCATTTTAGGCCAGATGATCTGCTTCGGGCATACCGAAGGGGGGATGCGTATCTGCGTAGGTTCAAGGAGTTTGAGCTTCTGCGGTAAGTTTTCTTGTGAGTGGCGATTTAAAGACATACAGCTAACCGGCGAAGATTGACTCCTCCCGAGTCTCCATGTGCCCCAACACCCTAATCTTACGTCCTATCATTCTATCTCTATACGGGCAAACGGCGTCTTTTCGTGGGATCTGGGCTGCCTAGAATGCAATTGAACCGATCGGGATCACACTCGGGCATAATTTAAACGAGTTTGTTAAGTACTTAGAAGTAATCATTCATATAATTATTTACCCTAGGATAAATATCTCAAGATAGTTTCCGTCTTCTGATCTTCACGCGAACATTGGCCTTTGGCATACTGACCCCTGACGCTCTTCGGTGCCCCGGAATCCGCCAGCCATCCTTGCTGGCAGGCTCGAAGTCCCATAGAGCGATAATGCCTGCCACAAAGGCAAGTATCTCCGCCTCAGCAAAGTTCTTTCCCTTGCACATCGTATGCCCACCTCCATACGGCCTCAGAGTCTTGATATCCGCAACGAGCTTTCCATCATCTCCCTCATCCTGAATGAGAAACCTGTCCTCCTTGAACAATTCTGGAGAGGCGAAATATCTCGGATCAAATTGATGCACAGTAAAGGGTATGTCGACATACTGGCCAGCTTTCAAAGCAAACGATCTTGACCTACTTGGCGCATCATTTTCGTCTTCCGTGAGCACAAAGTTCTTGGTGATGTATTTGAAGGCCCAGGGCGCGGAATCTAAACGGAGTGCTTCGAAGTAGCAGGACTTGAGCAGGTGGCATTTCTCCCGGAGCCCCTCGATCGATATCTTGAGCCTTGGTGGCTCCGAGAGACCCAGAGCATTATCTGGCTGATATGCCTGAACATGTGGCTCTATCTCTGTCCGAATGCGGTCGACCAAGCCTGGAGTAGCTAGAATACGCAAAAGAAGCCAGAAAACTAGACTGTTCGCATTGACGTTCATCCTATGATATGTAAGCTAAGGCGCAAAAGGGTTAACAGTAGTTTCAACGTCTTACGCCCAAATCATTGTCAGATCGGATCGAAGATCAGGGTGGACTTTAGCGTCCCTCCACACCCCATGTCTCCTTTTGATCACGTCACCAACATCACTCAGGTCTCTCCACTCAGATCCAGCATCTTTTCCATCCTCAACCAGATCCATAGCGTAATGGAATTTGGCGATTTCTTGAATGAGCCTCCTACGTGCCCTAAGTGCTCGTCCCAGCGCGGGTATAGGGATCCATCCGGGCACACCCATGATCAGGTACTGCATGCCATAGTCCAGATCCCAGACATCCTGCAATACATCCGGATAGTTCTCCATGAATGCTTGTCCCATCAGCGATGGCGTAGAGAGGTGTCCCATAAAATTACGCAAGAGAGGGAAGAGATCAGCCTCCACGGCCAGGTCAGCTTCACCAGTTTCTGTTGAGCCGCGCAAGACGTCCACATCGCTGACACGCTCCCAGAGGCTCTGATCAGTGGGGCTGTCCGTGAACGAGACCAGGTTCGGAGCATGTTGTTCCATGCCGGATATGGTCACCGCTAGCATCTTGCCCAAGCCTGGTTCTCTCATCAAGGACTTTGAGACGGCATTGTTCAAGTCTTTAACGATCTCACTCAGTTTCTCATTGAAGCTTCGCGGAACCCCAAAGAATCTGTTCAGGATAAACATTGTAAAATCTTCATTGTCGACGGAGGACCTCTGCGCGAAGATACCTTTAATGAGTGAAGGGGAGTAGGCAAGGTTATGGGTTGAGCCGCCCAGGTTTATGGCAAATATTCCATGGGCGGACGTCTCTCTAGATGTTCATAACATATTAGCCTCTGCCAGTAAGCTCATAGACGATATATTATGCTGGTGGACGAACTTCAGCTTTTGGAGAAAGCCATCTTGGTTGAACGCCATAGACCATCCATGACCCACAAAAGGGATCCAGTAAGGGACCATGCCAACGGTCCAAGTACCATCCTCCCTACTCTGTGGCTTCAAGAATACATGGCAGAAAATCCGGGTTGTGACGGCTATCAGGACGAGCGCAGTCAACGCAGCAGTCGTGCTTGTCGAGTTGAAAACATAAGAGATAAAAAAGCCCGATGACCCGAGCCAGTCCGTCGCATTCCCTCTCAAGTGCTCGATATTAAACGCCATCTCAAAACGTTCGGTCAGACTTGTACCACCATTCTAGGGGAAGAAGACGATGTTGATTTGCCGAGGCGGTGGTGGGACCAAGTCCTTGAAACAGAACCCCGTTCAGTATCAGAAAGACAGGGCATGTATATGAGCCATCCATGGAGCCGACAAAAAAGACAACAAAGGCCAGGAAGCAGAAGAGAAGCAAATAAATATCGTCAATTTTCCGTGGCGGTAACGTCTAGCCAAGGTTAGGGTTTCGAAAGTGGTTGTCCCAAGGATATCCCATCCGCGTTCGTCGCCCTAACCATCACACAGCCGTCCCGCGAACACCATGGCGCCCAAACACCTCAATTTCATCACCAGCAATGTGAACAAGCTGACCGAAGTAAAGGCCATCCTGGGCGACGTGGTGGATCTCCACAGCCAGTCGTTGGACTTGGTCGAGGTGCAAGGTACTATCGAAGATATATCGGCGGACAAATGCCGTCGAGCTGCGGAAACGGTATGATTGTTTTTCTTCTCAGTCTTTTATTCTTTATCCGTGCGAGCATCGAATGAAAGAGGGTGCTGAGTCCTCCCAACTGGTGGCAGGTCAAAGGACCTGTGCTCGTGGAAGACACTTGTCTCTGTTTCAATGCGTTGAAGGGCCTTCCTGGTCCCTACGTGTATGTTTTTACCAATACAACCCCAAATACTAATTTCTTGTATCTTGGTCCTCATGACTTATTCGCCTTCAGGAAATGGTTCCTCCAAGATATTGGTCTTGAAGGTAAGTAGGTTCAATGGTGATACTCTCGAAGACACATTGTTGATATATGGGACGAGAAAAAGGCTTAAACAACCTCCTCACTGCCTACAACGACAAATCTGCCCAGGCCGTGTGCACATTTGCTTACTCGGAGGGCCCGGGGAAGGAACCCAGAATCTTTCAAGGGAGTACAGATGTAAGGCCTGTGCCGTGCCATTAACGGTTGATGAAATTCTTATCTCTGCGCCAGGGGAAAATAGTACCAGCTCGAGGACCGGCCAATTTCGGTATGTAGAGCTCCAAGTATCCGTGGTGACTCTAAATTATCATGTCTGGGACTAATAATGAGCGTTCAGGCTGGGATCCGATATTTGAATACGAGGGGCAGACGTATGATATGCAATTTCTCTTGTTGTGTGTTCAAGCATCTGAACTGACAGCGCACCTCTTTGCAGATACGCTGAGATGACTGTAGTTGAGAAGAACAAAGTTTCTCATCGCTATAAAGCATTGGAGAAGCTAAAAGCGTGGCTGCAGAGCGAGAACTAAAGATCTATCATACAGAACTGGAAACACCATAACATCCATCCTTTTCTAGACATCTTTAGAACGTTGTTCCTTCCAACTCTTGACCCATCGCTCTATCCTATTAACATTACTCTCGATATCCTCCGTCGTATCACTCCGCAACTCCACCACAATCTCCTCGTCATAAGAATCTCTCGCCTCTTCCAGCAGCACCTGCATGATCTCTGAATCCAGGTTCTCCTGTAGCTTTGCTTCGGGATACTTTCTGAAGCAAGCAACAACAGTCCGTTAGTAGGCATTTCCAAAAGGCTGCTTCATAGTAGGTAGAGGTAGCAATACTAGTGATTATCAAGACACACCTCGAGGCTAGTCGATCGTACAATATCGTAGAATCGGTCCGTAGCACAACCACCAGATCTATCCAGCTCTTCGGGAATAGGTCGCAAGCATGCCAGTCTATTATGTAACCGCCTCGCTTCACCTCATCCTCAATTGAGTCGAGCAGCTGTCAAAAGTCAGCAATCATTGCACCATAGCTAATTCACGCAATTTCGTACTTTGTCTTCGTCGACTATCCAGCTCTGGTACTCCTCATCCCATCCCTCATGACATTCCCGCTCCTTCACAATCTGGTTGATTGACAGATGCTCCAATCCTGTGTTGCTGGCCAGAAGACTGCAGTGACTTGTTTTACCGACCCCTGGAGTGCCAGTAATTATTATATTTGGACTAATCTTCATGGCAAATGCTGACGGTTCCCGTCTGTTATTGGACGAAGGCACTGTTTGGTTGGAGTTCGGAGTATGTAATTTTTATTGAGTGGATTGCGGCTCCGGAACAAAAATTTTAGTGCCTCTCGCCGCTTTCCGAATCTGATCGGCAGATAAATAGCCATGCATGTACGCACACCCCAACTTCAGGTCACAGTGAGCCACAGAACGCTGGGTCGTCATGCTTCTCATTCATCACATATCATCCAAGTAAGGAAACGGAGGTCTAAAGCTTATCATCGCCAAACACTTTGAACCCTAGACAATAGGGTGTTTTTAATCCCTATCTTGCGACGAAAGTTGTTGACTGTCATAATGACAAGACGCCTTTCCTATGGGGCAAAATCCTGCTGATGTGACACGTGTTGTTCAGAAAGCTCCTGACACCACAAAAAACTTGTATGTGCCCTAAGAAGGGTACAAGGACATTAGATTTATGTGGAGATGAAGATCGAAGGGGAAGGAGAAGAAAAAGAAATGATAAAAGCAGATGGAATATGAACAGAAGGTTTGCTGGGTTGTTCGCACGCGACTCTATGGCTTCATTATCATTTAAGGCGATAGCCAAGGTCTATTGAGTGTAAGAAAACAGTACTCGAAAATATTACATCAAAATTGAAAGGGTAGGGGTGTGGGTCTGAATCCATTCATCGCCACGGCTCTGCCAGCATCTGGAAACGAGTGACTGAGATCAGACACCGTCAACTTCACTAATGGCTAGACCTGTGCCATCCTCGGCAATATCGTTAGGCTCTTCAAGTTCAAGTTTCTCCTGTTGCGCAATTGCCTGTGCCGATACGATCTCGGCGAGACGCTTGAGTCGTGGCGTTTGGAGCCCTAAGGAGCAATTAGCAAAGAGGCTGAGGGAGAAAAGCCAAGAGAGCGTACAGGATGGAGTATACGTCTCCAAGGCGGTAATTTGCCGTGGCTCCGCAATTTCATATGGTCCGCTGTCTTCCATATCAATTGCTGTAAGGAGGAGTACATCGCTCTTTTCGGTCACCCGAGATGCAACAGCTTTCATTATTTCTCCATTGATGGGCTGCTCATAATCGGCGACGAGATACTGATTTAGTAGCTTCTGAATCTGAGTTGCAGAAAGCCTGCGACAAGTGTAAGTTAAGTGATCGTCTTGATTTTAACCATCGAAAACCCAACTTACATCCAGCAGATATCTTGAATGATCTCGATGTCGTTGAGAGTCGCTTTTTTGAGCTGTAGAAGCTTCGTTGCTTGCTGAATGTCTGTTAGTTAACGTAACTAGAGACAGCTAAAGAAATTTTCATACCATTAGGTGCTCTAATTGTAGAGTGCCTTCAGGCATCTCGTGGCTCTTACACCACTCCTCGATGCGAGTGATATTGTAGTTGATCTGCAATCCACGCTTCCACGACAGAAAATTGCGCCGCATAAGAAGGTCGTTGAAAGCAGTAACACCAACAAGCCTCAGAAGTTCGGTAACCGTTTGTGTGATAATAGAATCCTCGAGATAGTATGCCTTCATAGCTTTGAACACATTGTTGAGAAGACTTAGGAGATTATCCATGCTGTATGCTGGAGTGTTATTGGTTTGAAGGATCCTGCCAAGGAATCGGTTGCTCTCATTCGTGACGAAGCCGGGTAGAGACTGAGATTCGATAATAGCAGGAACGATCATCTTCTGGAGTTTCTTCTTTAGCACCTTCATCCAGGTGTGATAAATATTAAACTCAAGACTCTCTAGATCGTGCTTGACTATCTCCAGCAGTCGATCGTACTCATAGTTGTCAGTCTTCTGTGCCTCATACCAATCCTCAGCGAGGAACACGAATGAAAGCATCTCGTGAACATTAGACAGCCAGAATGCGCCAGGATTGATTGCTTCATCTCCATCATATATCATGACCTCATGCTGAATTGACTGCATGACATTGGCGAGGAAGCGTTCCGATTCCTTGACATATCCATTGTTCCACATCTCTGAGGTGACCAAGTTGATGAGGTAGGACGGAAATAGCACCTCTTTCTCCGTTGGTGGCGGCGTCGACCCAGGGACGGGGATTTTGAGGTTCCGAATTAAACCCATGGAGACCTCATCGTTCAATCCATCTTCATCTGCTAGAAGATTTTCCAATTCGAGTTCAATATTGTCTGTAGCAGGACTAAAGGTTGACCCTGAATGACCTCGGCGGTGCATGTTTGACCCACTGACAGCCATAGAGACTGGGCGGGGGTTGAATGCCCCGCTAAAGCGATCGATGTGAAGTTTCTCGGCCTCAGCACTCCGTCTCCTGGTCTTCTTGGATGATACAAGATTGATTAGGGCAGTTGGCTGAGGATGCACGGCGTTTCCATTCTGAAGCTCCCGATTCAAGGGTACCGCTCGCTTCGCTGCCTCTAACTGCTCTTGCAACTCAGTGATTTGTTGTTTCAATGTGATTTGTTCGCTTTCTTGTTGTGTGTTCATCTGCTGTGTATTTTCGAGTTCGACCTTTGTCAAACGCAAAGACTCCCGTAGTGTCTTCTCTTCCTCTTGGAGTCGTTTCATATTCGCAGAAGACTCCTCATGACTTCGCCTAAGTTTCTCCATTTCTTCTTCCATAGCCACAAGTCGTGCCGCTGAAATACCAGCTTGATTCGCCTCCAGTTGAAGTTCCTTGGACCTGGCTTCCAGGGCATTATGTCGGTTCTTCCACGACTTGAGCTGGTTCTCGTAGCTCTCGAGCTGAGTGGTGAGGGCTTTGTTCTCACGCTTCAAAGTACCCAAACTTTGTGTGAGTTCAACGACCTTATTCTCCAGCTTGTAAGAGATCTGTTTGAGATCCCGGGCTTCTTCGCGCATCTTCTTATAGCCGCGACGGGCCTTTCTTCCTCTCCAAAGACTCTGGATGATAACTATCTTCCGCCGATATGCTCTCCATGATCGCATCTGCCGTCTTGAACGCCAATTACGTTGTATTGTGCGAGCAGCGTTTCCAAGTTTTGTCTCCGTGATATTCCTCCGACAGAGGTAGCCTTTTGCGACCGCCTGGAGAAGAATGACATTGTTACGGATTTGATGGAACTTCTTCTTTTCCTTCTGACCCCGCCAAACCCTCTGAATTGTGGTGGCTGCCTTGATACGCCGTACCTCCTGTGCTTGTTTTCTTGCAAAATATCCCCGTGAGTGAGACTGGAACAACATAACGGCTTCCCTGGCTTCAAGGTACTTGCGTCGATGATATTTACATCTAAGATTTTTCTGGATCATGATTGCGCAGTCATTCAACTTCGACGTCCGTAGGTTCTCTAGATGAGCCAGCATACCCGCTCTAAAGAAGATCTTAGTTAGACCTAATTGATACTTGGAAATTCCTTGCTTGGTTCCCGAATCGCGTCCGAGAGCCTTCTTCAAGATAGACATCGCCATAGTACGGATCTCGGATGTCCACTGTGATGAGTGGACTAACATGTAGTACCGTAACGCAAATTCTTCGTAAGTCCAGCGAGTAGGATATCCAGCGCAGCTGATCCGTACAGTTTCCAAGACGCCACAAGCTCTCAACTGGCTGAGCACCATTGGGCCCTCAAATTTCCAGGACACCTTGCCTTCGTTCGGTTTTATGCATCGAATATAATGAACATCTGTTGAATCGATTGTATGCATCAGCTCGATAAGAGATGATTTAAAGATGCCGCCGAGAGTAGGCTTTCGGTTGACAGCCACCCCAATCCTTCGACCCGGACCTGCAGGAGTAACTCGAGATGAACTAACTGCTGCCGAGTCCTTCTCTCGTACAGCAGCGGCAGCACTCAAAACTTCGATGAGGAACTTATTGCTTGACATCTTAAGGACTTCCATATGTTCATCTGGCACAGTGTCCCGATTCTTCTCAATGAATCCGTCCGATTCGTACGTGACATCGATGGCATAGTGGCAGACGGTAAATGAAGACTTTCCAAAGCGAGGCTTCTTGTAGAACTTGTGCTTGTCCGCAGCGAAGTTGTGATGCAGCTTGGTTACAAACTGTTCGTCCGATCCCATCGGTAACCGTGACTCTTCATCGAGTAAAGCAAGAACCCCCATTTTGCCTTCGATCAGGTCGATGCAAGGCTGGTTATCTGAGAAATCGATAAAAGTCCAGTCAATTTGCTCCCGTACGTACTCCTCTTGCTCAAGCTTGAAGACATGCTGGTTGAATTCTTGTTGCAATTTTTCATTTGCATAGTTGATGCAGAACTGCTCAAATGAGTTCTTGGCAAAATGCTCGAAGCCGTAAATATCCAAAACACCAATGAAGGTGGCCACCCGGCTCAAGACTTCTTCCGTTGCGAGACTATGATTGATGTTCTCGACCAACCAGTCGAACAGTCCCGAATACAAAAACTTTGCGACAGAGTCTCGAACAACAAGCGCTTGTTGTTGCGTGAGATTGGACATGATCTTCTCACCCCTAGTAACGAGCTGTTTCTTAACCGTCCACCTGGCAAAGGCCGAGGGATCTAACCCGAGTAACTGGCATGCCCGAACAAGAGACGGCTCTGTAGGTGCAAGGACAGAGTCTGTTCGAGTGGCTGTGATCTTCACGTTGCCAAGATGCAGGAGAGCAGCAAGGAGACGGAAAATGTGGCCTTGTGTTTCCTTATTCACACCAATTGTAGTAAGTGACTGTCGTGTTGCGTCAAATTCTGCCTTGTCATCGACGCCATCTATCACGGGAGATCCACCCTGATTAAGATAATCGAAATGCTCGACAGGGAGGAGTTCAAGTTCCTGTCGTTCTGAATCCGAAGCCCCTGCCACTAGCTGGTAGAATATGTGATAGTTTCGTTCCTTCAGTGGCTGAAAAACCAATCTTGACCGTTCTAAAAGATATGTTCGGATCTTCGCACCAATAATCTCCGTTTTGTTGTCAAACATAATCTCGATATATTTTCCAAATCTTGACGAGTTGTCGTTGCGAGTGGTCTTTGCATTTCCAAAGGCCTCCATAATCGGATTTGTCGCCAGAATAGCTTCCTCCGTAGCACTCATAGCATCAGTCCTCCCTTTCGTCCTCTTTCCTGGTTGATTTGGTGGTTCACGCGTGGCGAAATATCTCATGATATACTTTGCACTGACAGTCTTGCCGGCCCCAGACTCTCCCGAAACCACAATGGTTTGGTTCTTGTTGTCCCGGAGCATGTCCCTACCAACTATTAGCAGGTACTCATCTCTGTAGTTCAGATCCGCTTACGCAAACGACTCTTCCGCTATGGCAAAGAGATGAGGAGCCTGTGTAGATCTCTGCTTTCCGGCATATACTTGCACCATACCAGGAACATAGAGAGAGTCAACGCGTGCGAAAGGGTTTGTAGCTATCAGAACTATTCCGCTGTATGTGTATATCTCTTTCTGGGAGTATCGTAATTTGATCGCTTGCAGGACTACTCAAGGTTATTACTACAAGTCTCATTTCCCCTCAAATGAGTGAACCTACCTGCTGGTTCATTGAGATGTGATAAATTTGTCAAGTCGTCGCTAGCCTCCAGCATGGTTGGATTCATCAAAGGAGGCAGGGAGTCATTGTTCGGATCCCGTAATGCTGCTACTGTTGTCTCGATCGTTTTCGTCTGCAACACCACGACCATTAGTGAATCGATTACGAGCGGATAGAAGATGTTGTCTCTGAGTGTATACCTCGCCATTAGATAACCGGAACACCAGCTTGACTTTTTCCCCGTTTATGGTCTTAGACTCCACCTCCGAGTTGATCCATCCCTCAGCAGGATCGGGCTGCCATGCCCTTGTTCCAACATCGTAGCTATGCGCCATAGGACCGTTCAGTTGTCAAAAAGACTTAGGTGGGCAACAGTCGACGTCTAGCTTGAAAGAATAAACTCAACCAAACTCCAGGAGATAGAAGGTAGTGGAATCTAGCGCAAGATGCGGGAGAAGACGGACTCCAGGACTCCTTAGAAAGGCAAAATGCTGTTCTCTAAGGCGATGCAGTTCATCATATCTAGATTGGGAATTAAATGAGAAGACGAGGGTTTAGTTTGGTGGAGAAAAAAGACGGATGTGCACCGGAATTCTGCCTTCTTCCTGTGGGTTGAGCGCCGCAGATGCCCAATCACACAAGGGATGCAGCAAGCGAGCGCAGTTCAGGGAAGAAAAGGGGTAGAAACTGAAACAACAAGCATTCACCGACAAGGCACAACGGCTCCACTACATACTCATACATGCTCTTAGATCCAGTTTGATACTTTTGCCAACGAGATTTGGATTACACTACGTAACGATAGTTAACCGTTACAGATAGCCTTCACTCAGTGGCGACTCAAGCGCGACGCGCTTGTTTATCCGCCAAGCTAAACCGCAAGTGTCTAAGGCAGCTAGCCGTACACGATGCACATGGTCATGCAGTATCTCGCCCACGTGCGATGCAGGAGGCAGCGGTTCTGTATCGATTGACGAAGATAGAATAACTATGTATTTTTCATGTCGCACTGCATTGACCAACGGATACTCTTGAACGACGATCTACACTCTTGTTTTCCTAATCCCTTCACCCCAGCTTGTTGAAAATGGAGCACTGTGCATTTTTTTCGTTCGCCGCCACCGATTGCGCCGTTGATGAAATGCAAACCTTCTCCATGGTTATTAGACCATGCATTTATTGCTTAAATTTTACAGCCTCAACTCGGAAACAAATTTTAGAGACTGCATGAACGATAGCACTAGTAAAGTACACGGGTCATAATGCGAGCTTATCTCTCATTAGTATGGAGCCATTCTAAGAGATCATATTCAGTCCGAACTCACAGCTTAAGCTTTCAAGGTTCTCGAAGAGATCCTTGATCTCACTATGGTTGACATTGCTGATGTCCGCCATCAGATATGCAACCTAGGGCGGTCAGCATACATTCCATTTCCTCTAGACTTTAGAGCACTTATTGCGCTCACCTCCCCACGGCTATCCGTCATCTGCTTGTCAACGTTGTGGTCCCCCAGGATCGCATTAACTATGTCATATAAGCTGAGATCCCCCAATGGTATGGAGCTGGAGCCCACCTTTTCGAAGAACGCCAGGAACGTTATGATGGATATATATCACCTATATTGGATCATTAATACTCTTTGTCCACCCGAACAGGTCAGTCTTCACTTACGCGAACGTGGTTTGGCTCGTCCAATGTTAATGAACGTAGAGTGACCTCAGGGAAATTGACCGCCCCAAGCGTGGTTCCTTCGTTGACATATCGAACAAGTGAATCCGCCACTAGACACTGCTGTCAGCTATATATAATTAAGTGGTATTGCATCAAAGCCTACCTTCTATCCCAATCGCGCTCTGAGCCTCCTCTGTGCTGCCGCCAATATGTGGTGTCAAGATGATATTCTTCAGGCTTCGAAGATCTTCAGCCCAGGGGTTCAGGTTATCAAGGAAATAATCTCCATTCCCAGCGGGCTCACTGGGGTAGACATCCAACGCTGCCCCTGCAATTTTACCAGTTCGCATAGCATCAATAAGAGCTGGTATATCAACAACGCTACCGCGACTAGCATTGATCAGATAGCTACCAGTCTTCATCTGCCCCAACTCTTTTGGCCCAATCATGTTCTTTGTCTCGGGCAGCTCAGGGACATGGCAAGTTACAAAGTCGGCGTCGCGCAGCACATCCGCAAGTGCTGGAACTTGCTTCGCGGTTCCTAGAGCCATCAAGTTTACCACATCGTAAAAAATCACTTGCATTCCCATTGATTCGGCTAGAACAGATAGCTGTGACCCGATGTGCCCATACCCAATGATTCCTCAAAAGCATGTCAGAATCCTTTTTAAAAATGAAATATAGCAGTTCTAATAACATACCAAGAACCTTCCCACGTATCTCCCAGCACTTATTGCTCACTTTGTTCCAGGTTCCCTTGTGCATCTCATTCGAGCGATCACCAAGTTGCCTAGCTAGAGCAATTATCTCGCATATGACCAACTCCGCAACACTGCGGGAGTTGCTGAACGGTGAATTGAAAACTGCAATTCCATGTTTTGCAGCATAGTCTAAGTCGACCTGGTTTGTGCCTATGCAGAAGCAACCAATGACTATCAAGTTTTTGGCCTCCTGTAAAACTTTAACTGTGAGTTTCGTTTTGGAGCGAATACCAATTACGTGGACATCACTGCAGTTGAAGAACCGTGAAGTTAGCGGAAAGCGGACTCGCAAAGGTGGAAAATTGATGGATCATTATCGATAACGAGAGTTGGGTAACCCCACCGAATTTTCTCAATGAGCTGGTCCTCTGGTAACGAGGACTTCAAAAATTCAACCTGGTATCCTTGCCCAGCCAATATATCCCGTCCAGTCTGATTAATATTCTCCAGGAGGAGGATTTTGATATCCTCCGTCGCGAATGGCTTCAAGTGCTTCTGAAAGGCTCTAGCATTTGTCCGAGCTAACCGGAAGCTGGGTGGGGGAGAATGAAACGTAGCTGTTGGAGAAGAGGACGAGCCCAGACTGCTTGTTGATACAGTTCTTGACGGATCACTCGGGCTCGATGCGATATCTCGAGCCGCCGATGCCATGGCACTGATCATCAGGCTCAGATGGAGATTTTCCGGTATGGTTTATGTCAAGGCCTTTGGTGCAATGACTTCTATGATGGTTGGACTCGGCAGGCAGCGAAAGTTTCTCCTTGCTCGATCACGCAAGCAATCGCGTGCTAAGTGACTCATCTTCGATTTCCACTTTACTACTAGTTGTTGGGTATACGGTAAACTTTTGGTTCGGTGATCTTGTTTGTTGGTTATTTTTATGCCATCGCTGTCATTTTCATTTAACAACTTTTCCTTCCCGCTATCGCTTCAGCCAACCATCTCGTTCTGTGCAAAGAATCGGGTCTCATTTGCACCAACAGTCTTGGAGACGTCCAGACATGCTAGACAAATGAAAGACATCTTTAAAGTGGAAAACATCATAATGGCGGCTCATGAAACCGGCATCGATACAAAGTACGAGTATTAGTGAAGTCTAATCGATGAAAGTAGCAGACCATCATGCGTGAGGGAGAGAGAAACCACCGAAACAATCTTCGATTCCACGGCGTTTCGAAGAAAATCAGAGATATGAATTATCGAGCCCATCCTACCCTGCCCGCTCCATTCGCAGAGAGTACAAGATGTATAAGTTAAAAGTGCTATGCTCCCCAACGGGCCCTAGCAAAAGATACCCATAAGCCAGAGGATAAAAAGATAGTCATTTAACTCTGCTTGCATTCGGCGGTCTCTTGCTTTGGCTTCGAGTTATCATCCTAAGAGAATAGGTCAGTAACATGTACCTATCAAAGAAATATTGGGACAATATACTTCATCTTCGGACTCTTCATCGTCATCCCTATCCTCGCTCATATCATCCTCTTCTTCGTCGTCCTCGTCTTCAAAGTCGTCCTCACCAAGCTCCTCATCGAGCTCCTCATACTGCAATGCCTCGCCAGTGAACCAGTCAATCGCACGGGGAATGAGCTTTTCTTTGATATCCTCCCCAAGTTGGTAGTCGAGTTCAAGGCGCTCTTCAATGTCTGAGGTAGCTTCCAGGTCGTTATAGTCACTGGGAGGCTTTGGTGGAGAGAAGAAATTGAAGAATGACTCAGTGGGAACAGTCTTCTTGACAACACGGGTTTGCTTCGTGTCTGTGGAGCGCGTAGAGTCAGCAATTGCAACGGAATATCATGGGAGAGATTGGAGTTTCGTACTCTTGTTTCGCTGCTTCTTGCTCTCAATTCTCACCGTCAGATCCTTTCCAGATTTCCAATCAATCTTATCCCCTTCAGCGTGGTCATAGATAAAATCACCGCCATAACCATTCTCTTCTTGGTAGAAGTAAGTCTTGCTAATGGTCTTGTTGGTGAAGAACTCGTTCTCGGCGAACTCGAAGATGAGACGGAAGCCAGGGCGATCAAGATACTCCATACGGACATCGATGAGATGCTTAAGAGCACCCTCGTCCCGATCAGTGATCATCTCAGCGATTGAACCCTGGTTCTTCATGGCGGACAACCAGAATTCCGGAATACCTGCCACATTTTCTGAAATCTCATCCTTCTTGCTGTCCAAGGAAGAAGGCTTCTCTTCCTTCACTTCATCCTCTGCTTCTCCGGCTTTGACCTCCTCCTCAGTTGGCTCAGCCGCTCCGTTGACGATCTTGGCACGCTTTTCGTACAGTGGCGTGAACTTGGCGAAATATTTCTTCTCCAACTGCAAGACTTCCTCTTGGAACTCTGCTTCCAACTTGGTATGTTCTTTCTGGACGCCCTTGAGGCCGGCAACCCGACGACGAACAGCCGCAGGAAGAGACTCGATGTATCCGGATGAACGCCCAACAAGTGAGCCAAGTTTGCCTTCAATCATTGAGACCAGCTTTGGGTTCTGAGCAAAGATGGAGGCCGCAGCGACACGATCAAGCTCTTCTGGAAATAGAAACTTACGATCAGTCACAGCTCCACCGCATCACTAGGAAAACAAAGTAAGCGGACTTTAGAACACACCTTCATTGATAGTTGAGATGCCCGGCTCCTTTGCGTGAGAGGAAATCGGAGCATTATTTGCTGGTGTGTTTTGAGGAGTTCTGGAAGTAAGAATAATTAAATCAGATACACACAAAGTTTGAAAATCGCAGACTCACGGTGCAGTTGGAAGATCCAAATTCTTGTTGCGGATCGGTTCAGACATCGCGAGTGGAATCTTTTGTTCTAACACTTTAGAGTAGATAGAGTGTTTATGTGTAAAAGATGATCAAGCGCAGCTCAAGAGGACGAGGGGAGGAAAGATTGAGGGTTGAGAATGAACGAAGGTGTTGAGGTTGAAAAACCCAGAGGTTCCTGGCTAGTTTTGGCTGGTCCCACTAGCGCCTTGCTGCGGCTTAGAAACTTCCCAATGTGTAAAGGCGGCGGCGAATTAGGACGAATGGAAGGGCAATTGAAAGAATCCCTGTGGCGATTTTCTGAAAGAAACAAGGAAGAGATCTCAAAGGCTCCAATTCTTTTCGCAGACGTCGTAACATATGTACATACATACAGTTCGATGTTCCAGACACAGTGCATATCACATGACCAGTATTCTTCGTCAAGTTTGCCATAGGGGTCCTTGATCTTCACGGTAACAGTGGACGTAAAATGTCACGATAGCAAGTCTTTACCTGTGAAAAGACACTGAACGCGCGATGGATGGGACAGGGTCAATTCCAGTCAACCGTCCACGACGTAGTAGTTCACAGGCCAATGGACACCAACGTGGGTTCCACAGCACAATGTATCGACGGGACTCGAACATTAGCAGGTGAGTCTGAATCACATCAGGGGTCCTCTTGTAGTGTACTATTTAGTTGTTGAGAGTCTAATAGAGCTCGAAAACCTTTAGCGCAAGTTTTATGACCGACGTTGAGATGGCTCATGACGAAGTTCGTATTGTCTAAAAACTCGTGTAGCTTTGATGCAGGTGCTAATCGTACTACAGGTATTTGCAGGACCTATGTCTGAGAGTGTGCCGTCTAACATATCCTCCTTTGCTCATCGTCGGTCTAGAGCAGACTCCACTGCAAGCTTCACCTATTTTCAGGAAGAAGTAACAGAGTGGCCAGAAGACGAAGCAATAGTGGATGATAGTGAGGAAGAGATAGAGTTCCCAGAGCCAGAGATCGATTTGGAGTCTGGAGAGCAGCCTCGTCCGAGGAGAAAGTCGCCTGCTTTCTCAAGGTCGTCTGTTGACGATCCTTTGCTAGCCAGACAGGATTCTGCGAGAACAAATGTGAACGGGTACGGGCATGCTGGCAGAGTTAGCCAGAAAATCTATATTTTAACAGAGGATCTAACTATTGTCGCCACTGGATTTACGACTAGAACGATAGGTTACACAATTTATGTGATCATTTGTTTCTTTACATTTGGCTTTGGCTATCTTTTATTCCGCTGGCTCCCACGTTGGCGCATTCGATTAGTGGGATCTCCATCACCCCTCCGAGACTGCACCTGGGTTGCAATTGAGGTGAGCTTATTGTTTGGGCGCAACCGGTCGAAAACTTCCACTAAAGCTGGTCAGAATCATTGGGGTGAAATGACCATTCACGATGTAAAAAAGCAACGGTATGGGCAATCACTTTCCACCGTATTCGGGAACCTGGAGAAGCCACTTGTCAGTGACTATGACGAAGACGAAGACCCAGTGATCACATATTTACGTTTTCTGGACTACCAATACATCAGGTTCTGCTACCATCCGTTTAAGGATAAGTTCATCTTGAACAACACTTGGAAAGACCCAGCATGGACAGATGTGAGGGCTATGCGTACTGGAATTGATGGAGATGAGAAAGAAAACCGGGAACTCGTGTTTGGGAAGAACCTTATCGATATCCAAGAAAAATCCGTAACGCAGCTGCTATTCGATGAAGTGCGTACACTCTTTTTGCTGAATACATGATACGCAACTCACCGGGAACAGGCATTCCATCCCTTTTACGTATTTCAAATTGCCAGTCTAGTGCTCTGGTCATTAGACGCATACTACTATTACGCTGCGTGCATTTTCATTATATCAGTCGTTAGTATCACAACCACGCTCATAGAGACGAGGACGGTGAGTGTGTGCAATTACTATCTACTATAGAGCAATCGCTGATTTTTAGACTATGAGGCGCCTTCGAGAGATCTCAAAGTTTGAGTGCGACGTTAGAGTCTTGCGTAACGGATTTTGTAAGAGAGCCACCAGAAATTTTATTGATAGGCTATTCATTAGTATATAGGGCGATATGTTAGTTCTAGTGACCTTTTCCCTGGCGATGTCTATGAAGTCTCAGACCCTTCTTTGACCCAATTCCCGTGTGACAGTCTTCTGTTATCCGGGGATTGTATTGTGAATGAAAGCATGTTGACAGGTGAGTGGTGGCATCTTTCACAACTAATGGTCTATATCTAAATATCCACGAAGGCGAGTCGGTTCCAGTTTCAAAGATTCCTGTCACAGATGAGTCCTTAGAGTTATTAAATCCTGCTGCCTCATCTGTCCATCCTAATCTAGCAAAACATTTTCTGTTTTGTGGGACAAAGATCGTTCGAGCTCGGCGACCCCAGGATGATAGTGACGACGAAGCCGTCGCTTTAGCTATCGTGGTAAGGACTGGATTCAACACTACAAAAGGGGCTCTGGTGCGCTCGATGCTATTTCCTAAATCATCTGGCTTTAAATTCTACAGAGATTCTTTCCGCTACATTTCCGTAATGGCAGGGATCGCGCTGTGTGGGTTCGTGGCTTCTTTCATCAACTTTGTTCGGCTTAAGGTAGGTAACCCTAGCCTCTCTCGCATCTATTTCTGCTTAACATAATTAATCTAGCTTGCATGGCATTTGATCATTGTTCGTGCCTTGGACTTGATTACAATCATAGTACCTCCAGCATTACCTGCAACGCTCTCTATTGGCACAAATTTTGCGCTCTCTCGATTAAGAAGAAAGCAAATTTTTTGCATCAGCCCTCAGAGGTAAGTCATTGGAGATGGATCGTTATTGTTTCTCGACTAATGGGATTATTAGGGTGAATGTTGGCGGAAAGCTTGATATTATTTGCTTTGATAAAACTGGAACTTTGACCGAGGATGGGTTGGATGTTCTCGGTGTCAGGGTGGTTGAACAGCCAACGAAGAGGTGTGCATTGAACATTTATGGCATCATGGTTTTTTATTGATCCGATGTAGGTTTAGCAAACTTCTCGAAGATACCCGATCGATTTTGCCAGGTGCATCCCACGATCGCGACCCCACAATTAGCTACAAGCTCCACAAAGCTGCACTGTACACTATGGCTACTTGTCATTCATTGCGAGTTGTAGATGGTGAACTTGTTGGAGACCCTTTAGATTTCAAGATGTTTGAGTTCACTGGATGGTCTTTTGAGGAAGGGGAGCAAAAGTCTGGCAACGCTGAAGATGGTGATCAAAACAAGCTTTCACCGTCTGTTGCACGACCCCCGGCAGGCTTAGAATATGACATTGGTGATGATAACCCTGCTGGCGAGGTAATGTCTGAGGGTGCTGGGCTAGGGATAAAAAACTAACTATTTATTATAGAGGCCGCCAATAGAGCTCGGCGTGCTCAAGTCATTTGAATTTGTATCTCAGTTACGCAGGACTAGTGCCATCGTGCGCCAGTTTGGGGATCCAGGAGGGGATATTTTTGTCAAAGGAGCTCCAGAGTGCATGAAGGAGATATGTCGTGCTGACAGCTGTAAGGCCCTCTGGTACGTCCTTTTGGTATAGAGCTGAAAATGCGGTTATAGTTCCGCCCGACTTTGAAGACTTGCTTTCCCATTATACACATAGGGGGTATCGTGTGATCGCGTGTGCTACCAAGCGTATCCCAAAGCTGAATTGGGTGAAAGTTCAAAGAATGAAACGAACTGAAGCCGAGAGTAGCCTCGATTTCGTTGGATTTATCGTCTTTGAGAATAAACTCAAGTCAACCACT
The DNA here is from genome assembly GCA_022345705.2 of Sabuloglossum arenarium. Classification (NCBI taxonomy): domain Eukaryota; kingdom Fungi; phylum Ascomycota; class Geoglossomycetes; order Geoglossales; family Geoglossaceae; genus Sabuloglossum; species Sabuloglossum arenarium. The sequence goes on from JAJDMY020000329.1 coordinate 43,733, forward strand.
ACAGGCGTTATCGATGAACTATCTTTTGCGGGAATTCGGAAAGTGATGTGCACAGGGGATAACATTTTGACCGCCATCAGCGTGGCAAGACAGTGCAATCTCATTGATTCAACAGCTCATTGTTTCGTCCCACACTTCCACGAAGGCATGTTCTAGTCATTTCCGCTAAACAATCGCTGAAAACTAACAAATGTTTCGCAGGAGACTCGCAAACCCCCAAGGCTCGTCTGATCTGGGAGAGCGTAGATAACCCTATCTACCAATTGGACGAAAATACACTCTTGGTATTCAGGCCTAATGTATGTTCTACCGATTGTTACTGATTACCTATAGCCGATGCCACCGCCTGCCGAGGGTGATGCGTCTTTGCCATATGATATCTGCAACCTAAGAAATTATTCTATCGCTGTCAGTGGTGACGTATTCCGGTGGATCATTGACTATGCGTCGGAAGAAATCCTCCACCGAGTAGGCTCACCCGTTTGAAGAACAGGAAGCACTATTAACTAATGGATCAACTCTATCCAGATGCTTGTTTGTGGTCAGGTGTTTGCTAGGATGTCTCCTGACGAAAAACATGAGCTCGTAGAGAAGCTGCAGAGCATAGATTACTGCTGCGGTTTTTGTGGAGACGGTGCCAATGACTGCGGTGCTCTGAAGGCGGCAGATGTTGGCATCTCACTATCAGAGGCTGAGGCATCTGTTGCTGCACCCTTCACAAGCCGAATTTTTGACATATCGTGTGTGCCTCAAATCATTCGGTGAATTTTCGTTCAACCCAAAAGAACCCTCCCTGATAATATACTGACTGGGCGGGATAGCGAGGGCCGTGCATCGTTGGTGACGAGCTTCAGCTGCTTCAAATATATGAGCTTATACTCCGCCATTCAGTTCACCTCGGTGGCTTTCTTGTATGGATCGGGGTCGAATTTGGGGGACTTTCAGGTGCGTGCAGTCACATAGACTTGAGGTTTCCTGTAGACGATAAGACTCACCTGTCATAGTTCTTGTTAATTGACCTTATTCTCATCCTGCCTATCGCTATATTCAGTAAGTGATCAGCAACCTCCCCCTATTTCCGGGGTGGCCTCTAACCCTGGATCCAGTGGGCTGGACTGGGCCACACCCGGTCATGTGTCGAAAGCGTCCAACTGCGAGTCTCGTATCACGAAAAGTGTTAACTGCATTGCTCGGCCAAATTGCTCTCGCCGTTATCATACAACTCATTGGATTTGTGGTGGTGCAAGAACAACCTTGGTATGTTTCCCGTGTAAGCAGAAGAGCCAAAGGGTGTTTACAATTAATTTCCTGAGCAGGTTTATCCCGCCAAAGCTGAATCTAAACAAATCCAACATCAAGAACTCCGAGAACTCCACCTTGTTCCTTGTCTCTTGTTACCAATACATCCTTTCAGGAGTCGTCCTTAGCGTTGGCCCCCCGTTTAGACAGTCTATGTTGCATAACTGTAAGCAGCACAGATCCGAGCGTGGAAGCAGCATGCTAATAACCTAAGTAGTTCCTTTCGTGGTGACCATTATTGTTACACTTCTTTTCTCGACCTACATGCTCTTCGACCCTGTGGACTGGCTTTATAAACTCATGCAGCTGACAAGCATGCCAGTCAGTTTCAAGATATTCTTATTCGCCCTGGGGCTGAGCGGCTTTGGCCTGTCGTGGATGGCAGAGAAACATGCCCTCCCCCGATTGGCAAAATTTGTTGGCAAGGCCAACGAGAAGTTGCGACCAAAGCATCGCAAAAACCGGAAGGCTTATAAACTGTTGGCCGAGGAGATGCGAATTTAACTTGAGATTGCACAACCTCATCCTAGCTTCCAAAGTATGTACTGTACGTAGATTAGCAGACACCACATAAGCATTTTGACATAAAGACGGCCATGGCGTTTCTTTACCTGACATTAATCAGGAGGAATGGCTCTCCTTATCACGAACGCTGTCGGTTGGCTTGAAACCTGCGTCGAATTATCTTGCCAGGCCGAGAGACCAATGGCACGCGGAGGTAAGGCACTTCTTCCACTCGTTAGCCACGTGACATTCGATTCTTGGCTTGAGAATGGTCAAAAAGGGCGGAGGCGGGGTTGAAATGCTGGATCTCTGGGTTCAACATTCCGATCTCAAGCTTTTGCCCTTCTCTCTAGGAGTTCTGCTCTGGCAATGTCTCTCTCGGTGGCATTCGTCCTCGCCCTCCTGCTCTCGGTGGCATATGCACTGATCCCCGACTCCAAATTCACATTCAATTACCAATCTCGGTCGATAACCCTCTCGCAATGGCTGAACATGCTTACGATCTGCCTGGCTCCCCTAGCAACGCATATCGCCTTTGGGATTGCACAGCCTGTCGTCCTCTGCGGCAATTTCCCCCAGTGGACGGACAGGTTGCCTAACTTCAACCCTGTCTCGATCTGCTGGAGGTACCTTGCTATCTTTGATAGACGTGTTAGGGCGAAGCATTGGGATGCGTATGATATGGCGGCGTGTAACGCGCAGTTCTGGGATGGCGAGCGGTGGGATGGTTCCGAAGCGATCATGGTGAAGAGTCGAGACATGGCCACGAAAGTACCACCCTCGCCGCGTGTGTCAATTGTATCCGGATCAAGTATCGCGACTGTCGTGATGGCGCTGCAAGGTATACAAGCCATTGTTTTTATCTCGCCGAAAATGCCACATGTCGTTGGCTTCAGTGGTGCGCTGCCATATCTTTTCCAGCCCCTGGCGCTGTTAGGGTTGATCAGACTTCCGGCGGCACTTCGACTGTCGAATGATTTCGGATACACCGAGGGCGGGCAGTCTAGCACTCTGCTTCTGGCCCGTTCTCCTCTGGGACTCGAGAGCTGTGTTCAACACCTGCAAAGCGATGAAGAGAAGATTAAGGAAAGGTTGTTTTCCACTACAAGCTGGAGAGGCATATTGAGCCGAGTTATCTGGATACTCATTGTGGGGGCCATCGTAGGCTTCTCCATATCACGGATGTTGCATGGCATCTTGTGGATTGAAAGTCAAGAAGCGGGACTTGTCTTTGAGATCCCTACATCGAAGATGTTTGGCCTATTGATGTACCTAGTGCTCAACTTCGGTCTCTTCTTCATCCAGGCTGCCTATATCCTGATAGGACAAAGCAGCTCGACGACGATCCCCTGCATCCAGTCGATGTGGTATAAGATCTACACTTGCCTGCTGATCCTGTTGGCTCTGGCTTCTTTTGTCACGAGCACGATTGACACAAGGGTCATTTCCTGTGGGACGTATTGTGGAGAGTACACTGCCTTCAGCGGTCCGGACAACTGTACTTCAGCCAAATAGGACATGCTCTCTTTGGAACAGGATAGTAGGTTGGGAGGTTCCTGATGTTGTTTGGAGTGAAGGTTCAGCAACCGGAAATGCTTAGGCTTATGGTTGCTTATGGTTCTGAAGCATAGGCATAGGCAGAGGGAGAAGTTCAACAAAGAGTTTTCCGTAAAACGGCGTAATTCACCATAGCAAGCAACCCAACCGAAGCGAACTCTAGCAAAACTCATCTTGCGCGTTTGGTCTCCTCTGGTGGTGCCCAAAAATCTCTGACAGGGTTGCTTGAACTATGAGTTAATTGTTGGAATTAGGTGCAGAACCAAGAAGCAGTGTCATCTCTCATTAGGTGGCGATAATTCGCCCTGGAAACCACCTGCCTTGAACTGTAGACAGGGGTTCATAGTGGTTATTATTATGTAATCACATAGCTTTATAAGGGCGGCGCCCAGTCGCCTCCTAGCATCATCGTCTTCCTTGCTATAATAAGGGCCACAACAGTTCACTTGGATCATCACGTAGTCATCTTTGGCTTAGCAACTTATTTGATCGATCTTGACAATCTTACTGAGGAACATTACTAACGCGGTTATTAGTAAATTCCTACCCTTTAAGCCTCTAGACAAGCAATATCCAGTTTCTTTTCTGTTCTCCGCTGTTGTTCGTCTTCTACTTCCACAATGAACATGGCCGGTAAAGTTTTCTCAGGGCCATTTCCGATGAGCTCAGCACTCGTTTTCAGGTATCTATCCCTGAAGATATCCCAGAGCTTCTGATCTCGTGAATTTTGCCCATGCGGACGCGGGTAGTATGGGTCGTTTCTGAAAAAAGCCGCCACAGCTTGCGCCACACCATTCTTATCCATTGAAATGTTCTTGCACCGGTCGAAATCTAGCATCCACATATGTACGGTTCGCTGCTTGAAGTTATTAAATGGAGAAGCCCAGGTTGAAGTGTGCTTGGGGATGGATTGAAAGTCGGCGGCCGTGAGAGGTTGGAAATAGATTGGGATGGTGGAGCGGTTAGGAGCACTTCCGAAGACGAATTCGATGTCATCAGCGTCAATTTTAACTCTCCAGTGCATAACAGCAAGCGCGTCTGCCATGTTTGCCGCAATGCTGTTAACATCATGCTCTAGATCTTCCATTTGATCAACATGGAGCAAGAAATTTCTCAGGGTGAAGAATCGTGAGGGACGGGGCTGCCGCCTTTTGCCGAGGTACAATCGAACCAAACAATCTTTGTTGGAAGGGTCCGATTTAGCTTCCGTTCGGAGGTTGGAGGGACAGTACTCGTTAATAAGGGATTCCCTTATAATCTTCGGAAGGGGGGGGATACGTTCACAGCACATAATATTGTTGGGCGATTGGTACTCCTCTGGGAGTCTCTCGAGATTTTCGCCCCACCACTCATCGTCAGTTGCGCCGGCATACCAATGGCAGCGTGGGACATGGACCTCTGAACTGATCTGAGGGAGGGTATTGAAGTGGGAGATGACCCGCATATGCATTTCGAAATCGTTCCATAGAGCATCTGAATCGGTCTTTGCGAGCTTAAATGCGAAGGTTGTACCAGGTCGCTCAAAGATTGTTCCGCAAGTGCCGCGACCAATTTGGCGATAGTTTGCTTCAGTGCCTGCAGCGGCCTGTTGTCGTTCGGCGAAAGTTGAGCTGGTTGAGATGACGGAATGTATAGAGAGGAGTCTCTTCAGAGTTGTCTTCGGATCTTCACTAGCTAGCTTATCAGCCAGCTCGAAGTTTATGAGCAGATCTTGTTCGAACGAAGAGCTTCGAGAGGCCTGCTCGTTGGTACTCGACCGCTGATGAAGCCGGCGGACTTCGCTTGGCTTCGGAAGGCGTTGACTGCTGCCAAAAGCTTCTTCTGGATCAGTCTGCAGACTTGTTAGACAAGCTCTCATCACTTTTCAAAATTCAATAGCTTAGATCCTACCTCCAGCGGACCGCGAGTGGGCAGTTGGCCCTTCTGGTCTTGACTCATCTTTACGGATGTATGAATGGTGCTATCGAGAGTGCTTTATAGGCAGACGGAAGTGTTGTAGAACAAGTGAATCAGTAGTGAGGAATCCCGAGGTGCGTTGCAGCCGTGAGTGAAGCCACTGGTGTCTGAAGAAGGAAAATAGTGGGAATTTCACCTCGTACTTGTAGTGCTGAGAGGACGCTAATTTAGTAACGTAGGAACGACTTCGATGACAGCTTGACGGCTGCGTATTCCTTTCCTGGCGGAACCAGATCATACCTGCTGCAAGGAATTAATCCCAATGTTCGTTATTTGTTATTTCGCGAGTCGGGTAGAATGAGAAGAGGACCAGGCAATGAGCAATCCAAGCAAGTGGGAGTCGGGAAGAATGAGACGCTGGACCGTCCAAGCAAGCGCGAGTCGGGTATGATTGACAGTAACGGTTAGACAACAGTCGGTCTTGATTCATTGATAAGTTACTGACGAATACATCATAAGCAATGAACTTTTTTAATGTAATATATATCGGCTGAGTTGATTTCAATTATGACGAAGACTGTTGAATACATGAGTGACCCACAGACCCGCTCCATATAAACAATCCACTCACTTGCTTTAAACCTATCCTTCCTCATCCGCCTCGAAATCCGGCGCCAACTGCACTTGCGCCTCAAAAGTCTAACGCACTCATCCCTCAAAGCTCCCTACGCCCTTAAGATGGAATTCGTGCGTTCTCTGCGAACACGGCCAATGGCGATCGAGACAGCTGCCCCGAGTGAGTACCACTACGAAGCGGGAACAGGGGTGCTGAGGGCGTGTCTAGGTCCATGGATGAAGTATTCGTGCTGTTTGTATGAGCGGGGAGAGCAAATGTTGGAGATGTATGTGAGGAAGGCAAAAGCTGAGGGACGGGATGAATGTCTTGGATCTTGGGTGCATGTGTGCATGGCTTAGGCTCCCCCCCCGTCGCCACCGCAGAGCAGAAGAACAAGACCGCCCCTGGAGACACACATAGCTGTGGCTGGGGTCCCGGAGCCCCCACTCCAAAACTACATACGAGCGCGACGACTTGCTGACATTTTTCTTCTGTTTTCAAGCTCTTCGAACACATGAAGAACTACGAACTCCTCGTGGCGGAAGTTGCCAGAGCCCTAAAGCTCAATGGGAACCCATTTGTACATGTATTCTCGCACAAAAACGACGCCATACGACTTCAACGGCGGCTGGATGACTGAGCATTTTTTTCTCCGCGGGCATGATGCCATCAGTGGGCCTACTGCTCTGCTTCCAGCGTGACCTGAAGCTAAAGGAGTAATAGTAATTCTTTAGGAAACATTATGCTAAGACCTGTCAGGTTAATTTAAGGGGTAATCCCTTGATCGTCAGTGTAGTTCGCTAACGTATGTTTTACAAGACTGGCTGGCGAAGAAGACGAAGAGCAAAAAGGAGATATGGCCTTATGGGAAGGATAATGTAGTCGTGTTGCACTACCGGTGGCAGATCTTCTACCTGGCATACGCAGAGCTCTCCGCATATGAAGGTGGTGTCTCGCACTACCCATTCAAAAAGCCAAAGATCACAGTCTGAGTGTAGTAGTATCTTGTTTATGATAGGAGGTAGACTTGATTGGTGCTGTGTCTTTGGAAAAGAGCATTATAAATTCATGTCTCCTATTTTGCTACAATGGAAACAACATCCTCGTCTGCAACCAGATGGCTCAAACCCACTCGTTGAGGCACATGTCGAGCACTCGCGCCCCAGACCAAGGCATACTTGAACGTGTCCTTGAGCGTCCTATGCACCTGATTGCACACGTCCTCGATCGTCGAGTTGTTGCGCACGATCAGTGCCTCGCTAAAGTCGGGATCAACCCCCTTTCTGTTCGAGCGTTTAGAAAGAAAATAAATACTCAATGGAAGCTGTGAAAGGGATTGACTGATAGAAAAACTTGCCGTTTGGTGTAGATTCTGATCAGCCTCAGTTCTTGCCAGCATCGCTCGACCACGTCTTGGATTCCTAAATCTAGTTCGCAACTCATTACGACGGTGTTAGGTTCGCGGGCTAATTTGTCTAGAAAGTCGATGCTGACGCTGTCGATTTTGTTGTACACGTATAAACTGCCTACCGCTGTTAATTTCCAGTTCCTCTGAATTTCCTGATGGATTTAATCTTACCATTTGATGTATTTACGATGGTCCTTCATGATTACATCAATGAAGTCATCAACAGTGGCTAGAAAATCGCAAAGGATTAGCTATCCCGAATCTACTCAGGTAATTTTCACGTACCATTCTCGTCCCGGACAAGGACTTCGCAATTCAGCATCTTGTAGTCTCGAAGAATGTTGTACAACATCTTTTCATCCAGGTGCTTTGGCGGTGACTGGAAGGTGATCTTCATGCCGCCAGCTTTCTTAGCCTTCAGGTAGATATTGCTGCGGGAAAATAAGTAACTGCTGCATGCATGCAATGTGGATCTTGGAGCATACGGAGGTTCACGGTTTAGTCGGATTCCCACAGCCTCCAGTTCGGCTTCTAGCAAGGCTCTCTGCTCTGCTCGCTTTGTTGCATCAAGGACCATTAAAATGAGGTCGCTGGTCTATAGATGCAACTAAGCATTCCTCTGTTGACAAAAAGCCAGATCAGCAAACCTTCGCTGCCGAAATAACCTGTCTCCCTCTTCCCTTGCCCTCCGCAGCACCTTCAATGATACCGGGGAGATCGAGGACCTGAATCTCTGCGCCTCCATACTCGAGCACACCGGGGATCGCAGTAAGCGTGGTGAAAGAGTAAGCCGCAACTTCGCTCTTGGTCTTGGTTATCTTAGACAAAAACGTTGATTTTCCCTTTTTTGAACTCTTCTTAGCCAGGGTCATTAATCTGGAAAATCCACAGGCTTTGCCATACAACTGAGGGAAAGCCGACTAGTGCTATCCGCGCATCACCGCTCTTGCTGACATCGAATCCGGAGCCTCCACCCGATCCTGCCCCTGGAGCGGGTTCAAGCAATTGGGCTCGAAGTCGAGCAAGCTTTCTGCAAGAAGGTCAGGACTACAGACAAACCAATTGCCTAGGAAGCGTACAAACAACAGACCCTTTAAGGAGACCCAGATGGTATTCTAAATAGAATTTAATGCTGCTTAACACTATATCTGGGGCGCATTCCTGCACCTACCCGTAGCCTTATTCTCTGCGGTTAGTTAGCTATAATGTACTTGAAAAATATAAGGTGTAGATACTCTGCGTCCTCCTCATCTCCTCCTCAATCCTAACATTCGTTCAAGTCAGCAATGTCGTCGGATACATCAGATGCTGTAAGGCATACTCTTTGATCTTGTCTGTAATGTTGACCATATTGATGACTTCCTGCTGTCACAGGGCAGTAAAGCTAGCTATAGAAGACAAGGACTAAAATCGCCCAAGGGGTCGCCTGAGTGAGTGAGTTGAGGATTGATAGGAACGGTCACGTGCTAGTTTTCAGCGGCGGAACTGGTGAGTGAACCTCCGCGATATTCGACATTCTTAAGCCGACAACTACAAAGCTACAACAACTATAACAATAATGGCTGGGGTAGAATGCCCAGAAGCAATACCCTTGGGTGCATCGCCAGGTGCAGATGGAGCTTTGTCTAAAACAGAGGTAGCGGTCAATAGACAGGAGCCTGAATCAACAGAGGATGGAGAAAAGAAAGTTGTCAAAAAAATGATCAAGAAGAAACGCCGTCCAGCCCGTCCGCAAGTCGACCCAAGCACGCTCAAATCCGGCGATCTTCCTCCACAAACAGGCACAGTCTTCAACATCTGGTACAACAAGTGGTCAGGTGGCGACCGAGAAGACAAATATGCCAGCAAGACGCATGCGGAATCGCGCTGCAACATCGCAAAGGACTCAGGATATACCCGCGCGGACAAGGTGACCGGAAGCTATTTCTGTCTCTTCTTTGCTCGGGGATTGTGTCCAAAGGGGCATGAATGCGAATACCTACACCGATTACCAACAATACATGACCTGTTCAATCCGAATATCGATTGCTTTGGGCGGGATAAACACTCGGATTACCGGGATGACATGGGAGGTGTGGGGAGCTTTATGCGACAGAATCGGACGCTCTACGTGGGGAGGATACATGTCAGCGATGATATCGAAGAGATAGTCGCCCGGCATTTTGCGGAATGGGGTCAGATTGAGCGAAGTACGTTGGCTTCCGCCCTTTCCACCTACATCACCACCAAGAAAGTGAATATCTTAACACATTTTCATATCTAGTTCGAGTTCTAAATTCCCGCGGCGTAGCATTCATAACCTACAGCAACGAAGCAAACTCCCAATTCGCCAAAGAAGCCATGGCGCACCAATCCCTCGACCATAACGAGATCCTAAACGTGCGCTGGGCGACCGTCGACCCCAACCCGATGGCGCAAGCTCGTGAAAAGCGCAAGATCGAGGAGCAAGCCGCAGAGGCGGTGCGGAAAGCCTTACCCGCGGAATTCGTTGCTGAGCTTGAAGGCAGAGATCCTGAGGCGCGCAAGAGAAAGCGCATAGAAGGTAGCTTTGGGCTGACGGGCTATGATGCACCAGACGATGTCTGGTATGCCCGAGGCTCGGCAGCCGTGAATCCTTATGGACGACAAAACGCCATCGAGGGTGGTGAACAGCCCCTGGCGAATACAGAGGCAGGGAGGGAGGAAGAGGGAGGCGAGGGGATATTTTCTAGATCAACACTTGCGGCTCTCAAAAGCTATTCATCAACACAACAGAACAAAAGCGGAATATTCACTGCGCAGGCGCAAAAAGCTGTTTCATCTGGTCCTTTAGTGGCGTACGGGAGTGATGATGACAGTGATTGAGGGAGGGGCATGTGGTTTTTATTAAGCAAATTGTATACTAGGAGTTTCTAAGGCTTGCAAATCGCCGGAATATATCTTCACCACTAGCTAGCAAGCCTCCTGCGTCGGATATCTACTAAATAAAACATGTAGTGTGCTTTATTTGAGGTCATGTGGGTGCCGGAGAGCCCACCAAAGGATCATGATTTCCGGAGTTTGCTTGCTGGGTACACAAAAATATAGAAATAAAAACTAAATTTAGAAATATATTACAGGTGTTGACACTTATCTTATTTATTGATTCGCATTTATATCTTTAGGTATGCGTCCCTCCCGCCCAGTAGTAAATAAGATATCTTGTCATCGTAAACAAGACAGTTGCCACACTATTGCCCTTTTCTATGTTCCTTTTCAGACAAGCCCCAACCAAGCAGCCGACCCTTAGCAAAATCACTCCTACCACCCCAACATCAACTTGGATGCTCCAGATCATAATATATGCAAGCTCCTGTCCTGAAATTATAGATGAAAGCGTTCCTCGTAGTTCCCTTGGCATCTCTTGCCATATCACTGATCAGCTCATGCACCTGGCCGAGATATTTCCGTTCAGTAAGGGGCACGCTCTGAATGACTCTCCGCCAGCTGTCTGGGTCGGAAAGCCTCGTATCTCGAATCATGTCTAGGACGTCGTCCCGCGTCTCAATCGCGGCGATGGGTCCGTCTAGGAAGCTTTGAACAAGCTCCTGAGTCCTGGCTTGGGCTGTAAGGGGTTTATTTAGTATCTGGCCAAGAATGCCTTGTTCTGATTAAAAATCTTACCGGCTTCAACGACGTTCCTTCTGTTACTCTTCTTTCCCTTATGCATCGAGGCCAGAACCCGAACATCATGTTCGCGCTCACTAGAAGGTTGTGCAACGTCCGATGATCCAGGATGTCGACTGCCAAGGGACTTTCCTTTTTCAAGGGCACCCTCACGATGTTCCCTATCTCGAATCTCGCTCCGCAACCAACCAAGCAATTCCGAGCTTCGAATGTCAGTATCCTCCTTCCGAATCATGCTCTTGACTTTGAGGTTTCTGTCAGTAGACCCAGTATTATCTTGCTTGATGATAATGATCCAGCTGTGCTTGTCTTCTCGGTAGTGGGAGAGGAGCTCTTCAAGCAGCCTGGCGTCAATTGCGAGCTCAGCGCTGATGTCGTTTGCCCATAATTCTTGTAAAATTTTGATACCAGCGGTTCGTAGGGTCGTCGCGCAAAAGCTGGCAACCAGGACATCGCACTAGCATGGCCTTCAGTCTATGCCACAGAATTCAAAATGCTGGATGGAGCCTTACTCGTCGCGTTGACCATGGGCCCACGGATTCTTCCTCTGTCTTCTTCAGAAATGCCTTCGCAGCATTCTTCTGATAACGATTCATGGATGTGAAGAGCTTCTCCCACCCCAAATTGAAACCTACTGCATGGCAGTTCTGGAATTGACCTTGCATCTTGGGTCGATGATCTAAAATGAGTCGGTCATATCGGCCTCCAGCTGCAAACACGTCTCTACGTTTTGTGTCGTACAAACACTGGAATAAAAGACCACCCTTATAGAATTTATCGTTAAAGCTGCTGAGGGGACTGACAAATATTCTTCGGTGAATGTTAAAGGTTTTGAGATAAGTTATTACGGAATTGATGTGTGCGAACGATGAGGAGCATTTGTCGAATATGCCTGTCCCCTCGAAAATATTTCGCAGCTTTTGGAAAGCCTTTTCCGCATTGTCTAGATGGTCGTCAGCTTCTCTCCGAGATATCGTAGCTTTCAACTAATCCCACCTCTGAAATCAAATCGGGCTAAATCATCCAGAGACGTAGACGAAACACCAAGGGACGGTGCCCGTAGCTCATTACGGATTTTGAGCCAGGTCCACTGGCCAATATTCAGTTTGCTGAGAATCTCTTTAACTGCCGGTCGCTGCGGTACGCTAATTCGACAGTATTCCATAATAAGCTCCAGGAGGTCAGAGTGATTGATATGGAAACACATCTGTGCAGTCTTTATGGACGGGAAATGATCGACGATCTCATCGATAACTTTAATCACCTCAGCCTCTTTGAGAGCAAGGTCCAGAGAATCATAGGAAACAATATCAAAATCAACTTCCCCATGGCTGCGTGGCTGGCCGCCTGTATATAAATCGCGGTACACATTTCCAAATGCAAAACTCTTCTGTGAGGGAGGCGCCTGCCTGGCTATAGCTCTTGCATGTGGAAGCGTAAGATCATATGGCAACTGAACAAGTGTCCCAGATGAATCAAGAAGCTGAACAACATTGTTCGAGTAATAACTCGATCGGGGGAAAAGAGGCGGTCTTGTTGTCTCAACTGCACCGTGACGCCGGAAAATTGAGGTTAATTTGTCTTTGATAATGCTTTGGAGTAACAGCTCGTGCGACCCATAAGCAGTGGTGCCCATGTCCCATGCATAATCCTTTGCCTGCCTCGTCGGTTGGCTAAAGATCGCAGACATCATCTTCTGGTAATAGGGCGAATTGGGTTCAGACAATCCTCGAAGGGCTTGCTGTATAGTCTCGTCTTTAATCTGCACCGGCAACTTGCCGCTTTGTAATAGTTCTTTGCTGCTCGGTCGCTCCTTTGGACGATGCCTCAGAAGTGAATTTATAATATCTCCCTGAACAGCTCTCTTCTCCGATTCGAACTCTGGTGGAAGAACATGATCTTTTTCTCGTAGCTTGCGAATTACAAGGTCACGCTCCATTGTCGTCTTGAGAGTAAAACACATTTCAAAAAAAATGATCCCCAAGGAATACATCTTTTCTAAACGTTAGCCCGTAGTTTACAAAGGGTGTGATTCGACTTACATCTACTTTATCATCGTAGTGTCCGTTGGAGCTTGAACGTAACTCGGGTGCTACGTAAAGTGTGGTCCCAATATCAGTGGTCAAGTCACTATCGACATTGCTCACTGAAGATGACGCCTTGTCCGCTAGGTAGTACTGTCCGCTAGTCGCAAGTCCAAAGTCACCGATGCGCGGGTTGCTGGTTTCGTCAATGAAGATGTTCTCAGGTTTGAGATCACGATGAATTATTCCATGGCCGTGGATATGGCTAAGGCCTTCAAGTATCTGCCGGAACAGCCGCCAGCTTTCGCCGATATTCTCAGACAAACCTTGCCTCAGAAGATCGCGCAGTGTATGCTTCTCACAATATTCCATTTGAATGTAGAGAGTACCTTTGACAGGGCGCTGAGTTCGAGGCCCTGATCTTGTCCTCCTTAGCTTTAAGGCATCCTCGATGAGATCCGCGTCTTTTCCATCTCCCACAACTTCGTCCGATTCCGATCCCGAATCCTCGTCTTCACTGTCATTCTCGAATTGAATCTGAGGAAAGCCGCTTGAGCTGATGAAATCTAAGCCCCCAGTCGTGCTAGGACCAAATTCGATACTCGGACCACCATTCGGCGACCGTGATAACTCAGCAAACGAAACAGCATCTTCATCGACATCTGACGGAAATCCGAAATCTTCCTCCATCCACGCTGTATAATATCGAACTACATATGGGTGGTTGAGTCGAGATAGGAGTATGATCTCCGATAGGACATCAGTCAGAGAACCTCTGGATGTTTGTGTAATTTTTTTAACTGCATATACCCGGTGATCGAGCTTGTTTCTCGCCTTGACGACCTCGCCAAAGCCTCCTTTTCCCAGCCGGCCAGCTTCGACAAAGTCATTGGCATAACGTGAGTTACTGCTGACCATGGATATAGAATCATGTCTGACACGGGTAGGAGGGATGAGAGAAGCGGATGCAGACATCTGCGAATTTGGGGGCCGAGATGATAATTCCACAAGCAGCGGGTCATCGTTCCGAAGAAATTCACAGGGCAAAAGGTCGAAGGCTGAGCATCTCTTTTTTGGATCTAGTTTAAACACTTTCCGCAAAAACTCGAACAATGAGTCCGAAAGTTCCACCGACTCAATCAACGCGTCAGGAGAGGTATGCTTCTCCAGTATGCCCAAGCCAAATGCCATTTGCACTGTATTTGCTACGTCAGCATGGTAATTTTATCAATACCACAAACAAGAATGGACCACAGCTCACAAAACACAATACCAAAATCCCAAATGTCCGTCTTTCGGGTAAATAGCGTATTTTCCGATTGTGCGAGCTCAGGTGAAAACCAAGAAACTGATCTTGAAACCGCAGTGAGATTTGAATTCACGCTTGTCTGGTTCCGAAGGCAATGTAACTGCTGCTGATATCCACCATCTGCAAGCTTCACGATTGTTGTACCACCAAAAGCAGGACGGAATAAAAGAACGTTACTAGCATGCAAGTCTTTGTGTACAACGCCATTCCGGTGTAGGAAGTCGAGCCCTTCAAGAAGTTGAATAGTCCAAGAGCGTACATTCTCAACGCTGACAGAGCCAACCATGTCAAGTAACTCTTCTAACGAGCCCTTATTGGCTAACTCTGTCAACACACTTACTCTCCAAACATCCTCTTCAGGGTTGAACCTATTGACCTTGGACTCTAGGAGACCAAGAACGTTAGGGTGCTGTAGTCCCTTTAAGCGTTCCAGCTCCTGTTCAAGGGTCTGAACTTCTCGCTTGAAGGCTAGATTATCAGGAGATCCTGTGCTTCTGAGGTCGACTTGTTTCACGACAAGCGCAACTATATCTGCCTTCTGAGAACAAACCGGACGTACGGTCAAGACCTCAGTAACAGGACCGTGATGTAGTTTTGTCATTTGAGCAACCTTTCGAAATGTGACAAAGTTGCCCTTCGGGTCTTTGATCGTACATGAACGGTCAAAAACTAGCCGATTTGCGTCCCCATCTTCATCCTTTAGCAAGTCTTCTTCCACGGTTGGTGGCTTGCTCTTCCGCCGAATTTCCCGAGCTTTGTCCTTCCGGCGCTTTAGCTCTTCCTCCACCATTCTTCCGAGCATGCGCTCCTCCTCAACGCTCTCTTCCCGCTTCTTCCTTTTTCTCTCCTCATCCTTTCTCTGGGCTTGTTTCTGTGCTTCCGCTTCATGAATAGCTCGTTCTTCCTCAAGGCTTGGAAGAGATTTATCCTCTGCCATGAACTGAACGTTTTCCTCCAGCGCATCGTGTATTGAAGACGCGAGGTCGAAAATCATTTCTGATCCAAGATGCATTCTCGGTTCATTTTCAAGGATTTCGTCGATCCTTGAGCTTGTTGCAAGCCGTAAATTGGTAGCATTGCTCACTGAGAGCAAGGGCAGAGTCTTTGGGTAAGTGGCTGTCATAGCCACCGATAGTGTGATGGCAGTGTCAGGGTCTGAGGGAGCCTTCAAGCGTAGCTTAAAAGTATGGTCCGCCGTTTTCTGTATCCATAAATTAACAGTCTGCCATTCCTGTCCCTTGGAATCTATGACTCACATGCCATGCACCAGTATTGCTAGCCGCCTCTTCAAAGTCCTCCATGTAGATAGACCTAAGAGCTTCTACCTCGTTCTGTTGTACCTCATTGTAGTCGAGCGCTGATATTGGGGCTTTTGCCCCTGCGGTGCTAGAGCCTTCCGCGGCAGACTCTCCCTTGAGCTCTGGGAAGCCATTCTTCTGATTTTGATCGCGTTTGCGGAAATTCGTCCAGGGAGTAGTCGGTAGAGACATGCAGGCTTTAATTCTGAGTAAATGGCAGCATTATCTCTTCTATTACGAGAGCCACACGAGTGAGAACACTTGCAATTGATACGCAGCAGAAGCCGCCACCCTTACATAGAGTTGCTGGACATTTTAAGTGGCTTTCTTGCTTTGGAAGAAGAAATATGCGGAAACACACCACGGAGCTTGGCAGGCAATGTGACGGCTAAAACTGGATGAGTTATCGATTCAGTGGCTGGTTATGACTAAGCAGCAACAACGGTCATCCCTCGCCAAAGGTAAACAAAACCCAGCGGAAGCATAATAACATCGTCGGTGTAGTAAACGACGATTCAAATCAACAGCGAACAGTCAGCAACAGCGAATTAATCAAGACTCTGCTGTGAGCTTGACGGATTAGTGCGTAACCGTCGTCTTGTCGGATATTCTGCCATCAATTTCGCGGTTATGCTTGGGTGGCTCAGAGGTGTTCCGCGTTCAGAAGCGGCGGTGAACGCTGGATCAGGTCTGTGAACTGGAAATCCCCTGCGATTGCCTTACGGCCCCTAACGCGCCGCGTAGGTGATGAATCCACTTGGATGCCCGATGCCCCGGAAACTCCAGCTCCAGTATTCGCAATTCGAGCTTTCAAAACAGCAATATTCGGAACACCTCATGATGTTGAGAACGAGAGGTTAACACCGGAGGGTGAAGAATACACCAAACCCAGGCGGAGTCGTGACACAAGTGCGAAGGCAATGGCCGCCCCTGATAGACAATTATATGCCTCATCACCGACTAAGCCGGCAGGAATTCTCCTAACACCAGGTACAGCTCCAAACCGTCGCAAAACAGTCTCGTTCGGCACCGGAGTCGTCGATAATGAGGCTGGAGGTAAAAGTGGGCTACCCGGTAATTTTCCTGGGAAGTATCCGAGCCCTTGGACGCCTAAGGCTGCGACTCCAGCATCCAGACGGACCAGGAATAATTTCACCAATTCCCTATATGACGCCCGTAGCTCCACGTCTACGAAAGCTAGGTCGGCGAAAGATACGAAGGCGAAACAGGCAGATTTAGGGACGGATTTTACGGAGGGCTTCGGGGCCGTGGAAGCAAAAAATGGGATTCACCAAACAGAAACGGAATCAGACGACCCCGAAGATGAGGACGATATATCCGTCGATTTGGAAAACCCGCGATCTAAGTCAGGACGTTACTGGAAGATTGAATACGAGCAGTATCACGAGAAAACAGATCATGAGATGAAGAAATTGGTTAAATATAAGCGTTTGGCAAGATCTTATGCAAAAAAGAAGGATTCTGAAGCCGCGGATCTAGGGAAGAAGCTTAGAGAGGAGAGGAGAAAAGTTGCCGAGATGGAGGAGCAAATTTCTGAACTTGCAGCTCAGATGGCTGCTAGTCGCATCCATGGCGATGAGAACGGTGCTGATCGATCGAATGAAATGATGAAGGAGTTGGCACATCAAACAGCATTGGCTCTGCAGTATAAGCATAAAGTAGATCGGTTTCAGGCTTCCTTGGAACAACATGGTATTCCTATTGAGCAAGAGAATCCCGGAATCAAGAAAGCATCCCCTCGCTCAGAACAAACCCCCACCCAGGTCAGCCAGGAGCTCAAGAAAGCCAGAGAGCAGCTGCAAGAAATGAACTCGCTTCGAGCAGAGGTAGCGGAGCTTCGGAGCAGCTTGAATGGGGCTGAACGGAAAGCCCAAAGGCTCGACGAGGAGAAGCAGTCTTTGGTGAAGGATTTAGAGAAAACCAAGGAAGAGCTTGAGCGCAATGACAAGAAACGTATCGCACGTGAAGATAAGCACAGACAGAGGGAGGAAAAGCTCATCGCTCAAAAGAATGAGTATAAGGAGCGACTTCTACAGGCGAGGACTGACCACCAAAAAGTGGAGGAGAAACTGAAGAAAAGGTCCACTGATGAGAGAACAAATCTTCAACAGGAGATTTCAGCCCTCGAGAGTCAACGGATAATGCCAACCGAGAATAGCGTAAGTGCTTTTGAAAAGCTAGAGCAACAGTGCTCGACTCAGCAGAAAGCTATAAAAGATTACGAAAGGCAAATTGTGGACCTGAGATCGGCAGCTTCGAAAAGCCATAGCAGCACAGACGAAACTCACACGGAATGGCAGCAGCAACAGCGGAAGACGCTAAGAGAACTTCGTCAAGCACGAGAGGAGGTCTCTAACATACGATTAGAGAGAGATACATTGCAGAACGAGCTTTGCGAGTGTCAAGCAGAGATCAAGCGTCTCAACTCGAGGCCTCAGCCCCATAGCCAAGGCGAAACCGAGCACCGGACACTAAAACCCAACGGTAGAGCGTCGCATGAATCCCCCGACAAGCGCCTTAGACTACGCCCGGCGATCGACATATCATCTACAACAGCTGTCAGGGGCTCGCCTTCAGCGAATCGTACATCTCTACCAAATCCGGCACTCTTGGATCGAAGCGTTAATACCAGCAACGAGAATCTCACACCCAAACCACAGACACCAGAAATGATGGAGACTAGCTTCCGGCACGGCGGGAGACGTTTCTCCCTCGATTCCCCTTCTCTAGCTCTACCTTCACCTGAAGCATTCACTTCCAGGATAGACCACGGGCAGAGTAGGATGCAGGACTCGCCCCGCCCATCTTTCTTCAACATCCCGTCCAGCCCACCGCCAAGATTTCAGCCTCTATCCATTCCTCTGAAGACCACTGCGCCCGTCCGGAAACCAAGCGCAGGACATCTGGCAGCGGGAGTCCGTCGAACTGGCAGCTTGGGAGGAGCAAAGCTTAGAACAAGCCTGCCTCCGGATCGGGTGGCAGCTGCCAAGGCAAGGTTAGAGCAGAGAAACGCAGAGAAGAAGAGACTGAAAAACAAAGGGCCACAGAAAGAGAATATGGTACCTGATGTCGATACGTGATGAGTATGGATTGGTGTGGATTAGAGTGGATGGACGAGTATGGCACGGCATCTGGAATCATGAGGAGAGTATATCAAATTTGTTGCCGAAAGAGGTGTAGTTTTTTTATTTTATTTTCCCCATTGGTCTCTAAACAAACTTGAGGGGTTGAACCAGCATCTGTATTTTCACGTTTCAAAGCGGGCGTCCGTAAGGTAGAAGATGCAACTCTCATATTTTTAGCCAGGTCTTCAGAAAAGGAGTAAGTAATGCATCTTAAGAACTATTACCGTTTCCAACTGTAGAATGAATGAGACATGCTACATCCAAACGCGACATAGGTGGGCGCGGCGTACGTCCTGAAGGTAGGAGATGCAGCTCTCGTATCCTTTTAGCTGGGTCTTTAGAAAACGAATAGATCATGTATTATTCAGAGAAGTACCGCTTCCAGCTGTGGGGTGAAGGAGACGTGTTGCGGCCGAATGCGGTACAGGGGTACGGTACTGCGTAGAAGGGGTAAGGAGTCTTCGAGTAGTTGGGATGGTGTTGTTTCGCCGTCCTGGCTAGCGTTGATGGCCACTCGATAACCGAGCCTTATCATCCCTGCTCTCGCCTAACAATAAAACGGCCTTCGACTGATGACCAGAATGACACCGTCCTGTTCTCCTGCCAGTCCGTCCCTTCACCTCTCCTTCCTCCCAGTCAACCCTGCAGTCCTGTCCTCTCACTGCACGCACCGACGAGAGCCATCAGAGCTGTGTTAAGGTACGCTTGAATCTACCTATCTTGCCTCCTAGCTTTCTTCTCGCCTGCTTGTGTTGTTCATGCGACGGCTTGCCTTGGTTGCCTTCGCGTTCGTCTCAACTCGCGTCTTCTTGCTTATTGCCGGTCACACGACTTGAAAGACTTCTGCTGTGACTGAACTGACGGAGACAACGACTTTGCTTAGATCACGAAGTAGGCATGGCAGAACGGATCTTGGGCAACGAGCTCAAGATGCTCTCCAAAGAGCCGTGGGTGGACATTGAGGTGGGCGCATCCGGTGGATGCGAGTGATCTTTGACCTTCTTGTGGGAGCGCTAACACGGTGTGATGCGCAATAGCTCAACGATGATAACCTCTTCCATTGGAATATTGCTCTCATTGTCTTGAACCCTGACTCTCTCTACTACGGCGGCTACTTTAAGGTATGGTTCTTCCCAGTCGACTGTCGTATGAACAGTCAGACGTTCGTACTGACATTGGGTGTCAGGCAGAGATGACTTTTCCGAAAACATATCCGTACCTTCCGCCTGGTATGTTCTCTTGATCCTCCTTTGCTCTTTTCTGCGACTCTCCGATGAACGACTGGAGCTGACGTGTCGTAGACTTCAAGTTTCTTCGTCCGCTCTTCCACCCGAACATCTATCCCGACGGCAAATTGTGCATTTCTATTCTACACGCTCCTGGTGAAGATGAAATGTCCGGAGAATCTGCGGCCGAGCGTTGGTCTCCTGCTCAGCGCGTGGAGTCTGTGCTCATTTCCATCATCTCCCTCCTTGACGACGCCGAGGTCTCCAGTCCGGCAAACGTCGACGCAGGAGTCCTGCTGCGGAAAGATAAGGAAGCCTACAAGAGAATGGTCGAGAAGGATGTGGAATCATCCAAGCGGGACATTCCGGAGGGGTTTGTTATGCCAGTGCACGAAGAATACAGCCTCCCTCCACCAAAAGAAGACCGAGATGACGAATTTTGGTATGACAGCGGGCTTGATGACGAAGACAGTTTTGGTGGCAGTGATTCGGATGACGAGATGCAGTTCGATGACTATGATGAAGATGACGAGGAGCAAGACAGCGAGGGTGAAGAGGTCGGAAAGGTCGGAGAAGAAGATCGCGGACGGGGGTGATTACACCAGTTCCCTGACCGTCGGCGCTGGTAGAGTGAACCGTCGTTGGCTGCTTCTTCCTTCAAGGCAACGGCTGCTTGTCAACCTCAAGGAACAACTTAACGAATTTCTCCTCGCATACCCGAACATGCGTACATAGTTCTTTTATTCTCTTCGGGAATTATCCGGTGCATAGCGCTTGGTTCTGCATAATCGTCTCTTTCGTCTCTGTACACTTGTCATCTGCGAGTTCTTACTCGTATCTTCTCTGGTGTCTGTCAATTTCCTTTCTTTATCTTGCTCTTTGGTAGCCATTGCGTATGCTTACTCCCAAGAGCATAGAGGGGTATGGCCCAACGAGAAAGGGCGTAACACATGAGGGCATATCCAAGAAGACGCTAAGTTTTGAACATAGCTAAAGATCTCCAATGTGAAGCTCTTGAACAATCAAACAAATTGCTTTGTGGTCCTTTGGAGCTGTGGCGGTCAATCGGTATACCAGATCCACAAACAAATATTACCAGAACAACTGCATGCGTCCTCTGTTTCTTTTTCTTGGAAGCGTCTCGCCTGAATGGGGCTCGCTTAACGGCCTCTATATATTCCACGAGCAACGGCCCGCAACGTTGAACCTGCTCGACGCAGGTAACAGCTAACACGGTAACACTGCACGCGTTGGATGATTCAAGTTCCTGCACACAAACCAGACCAAACCCAAGCCATATATACCAGGCACGAGCTGACCTCTTCCTTCTTCATCACCTATCATCTTCCCCATCTCCTCACTTATCTTTAACATCCTTTACTTCAGCCAAAGCTACTACAGTTCACAACCGCCACCATGTACGAAGAACCTTCGGAAGACAAGATTGAATCATTGATGCAGATGGGAGTAGCTGCTACTAGAGAGGAAGCAATACAGAAATTGAAGGTAGGCTCCTCTAGCCTGGCCTTGCGGATCAGGCGAAACGATTTTGAGGTATAAGAAGATAAATGTGCTCGCAGGCAAACGGAAATGACATTGAACGTACGATTGACTCCATATTCGTTCCAGCCGAAAATCAAGTTTGTAGTCCACCGCGCCTTTCGGAAGTTGGTTTATGTTTACTGATACTATCAAATATAGCACCAGACTACTGTCTGGGACGAAACACATTTCGACGGCGATAGAAACGGCCATGTGGAGCCACGCACCAACGGTGGGAACCCTTGGATGGATTTGGACGGTGGGCTGAACTGCCCGGCATCGCTTTCGACTGTCTTGAAACGGAAGGAATGCTAATGGAATCTTTCTACATTAGGTTACGCCATCCACCATGCTACTGACAGCCTCCAGCCCGACGTCTTTGGACCTCCGACAAGGCCAAATTCAAGAAACGACCGTGAAACTACTGATCGCACATCAGAACACCCGGCAGGTGTGTAGGAATAAATGGTGCACCCAATCAATAAGATCCTGAATGCTAACTAGCGTTTAGCTGATCCGAGTATGGGTTTGAGCGCTGAAGACCGCGAAGATGCCGATATGGAGAAGGCGATAGGTCTCTCCATGATCGAGATGACACCCCAAGAATCAGGTGTTACTGACTCCCATTTCGGACCGGCGACCCGGGTTTACTACGACAATAACGAGTGGGCTTTGACTACAACCGGGGGAGGCGCACATGAAATTTTCCCTAATCCAGATGCTGTAGACCGCAAGAGGGTGGATGGTGAGCCAGCATTTCTAAAGCCTTCGCCTGGTGCGCATACGCTAGCTTCATTTATCACAATTTTACACACAATACCAGTGGCGAGACGGGCTTTGCTATGTCAGGAGCACTTGCTCCAGGACTATGGCCGCAATGACGAGTGGTGGGATGGCATAGCAGCGAAGACTCCGAAAGCCGTGCACTCAGAAGTCGGTGTTGACGCGAACCAGGACGAGGTCATCTATGAAACACAACGACTTGTAGCGTTTCTCACCAAGACCACTCGCGCTTACGGGAGCGCTGAAATTTTAGCAGGCATAGAGGGTGTAAGTACCCAACATTTGGACCACATAATTGGAGACTTTCTCGGACATTGGTACGTGGTTGCCAAACGGCTGTCACCAGAAGATACTCTTCCGGAAATATTCCGGACAGTTGCGATTTCGTCCTATGAAGAAGGAGAGAGAAAAGTATTGCCAGTCTTCCTCCCTACGCTCAACCGAGAC
Organism: Sabuloglossum arenarium; assembly: GCA_022345705.2. Classification (NCBI taxonomy): domain Eukaryota; kingdom Fungi; phylum Ascomycota; class Geoglossomycetes; order Geoglossales; family Geoglossaceae; genus Sabuloglossum; species Sabuloglossum arenarium. The sequence goes on from JAJDMY020000329.1 coordinate 66,433, forward strand.
GATGGCCAGACTCTTTACGATGTCATTGACGATGCCCTCTGGGCAGAGGTCGACGAAGATAAAGAGGAAACCTACTTTGAGCAAGTTAGCGAAGTGTTTAGTCTGCTCCTGAAGAGTTCCAACAGTTCTCAGGTCGGCATAGGACTTCGAGTACCACCCGTTCTTTATCTGGACAGATACATGGAGTCATCTAAGTCACTTGCAAGGGAGATGAGATTTAAAAAGGCAGAAATGAAGCGTAAAATTCAAAAAATCGAAGAGTTACAATCTCGATTGACCGAGATTCATTCACCAAATGTTATAGGAGGGCCGTTTGATCCTAGACTGCTACTCCAAGCTGCAATAAATCACTTTATACAGTCTGCACCGACAAATGAAGTTAATGGAATAACTGAAGAAGGCGCGGGTCCGGAAACTAACCCTCAAGACGATCAGGACAATAACGCGGAGATTGCTCAGAAGCTCAAGCGGATATACGACACAGTAGTAGAGAAGCTTAAAAGTTAGTTCCTACTGATGGAGTGTATCTTATCAAGGTCGCACGGCTGACTTTATCATATAGTTCTCAAGGAACAAAAAGAAAAGGCTCAAGCAAGCCTGCAGGAGTTATCCACACTTTTAACTCAACCTCCTGATGACCCGGAGAATCCCCATGAGAATCCTCCACAGCTTAGGTACACTTTACGTGGTGTCATTACGCATCCACATATCACTTATGTCCTACTTCCAATGTCTGAAGGAGAAACTGGCAACACGCCGGACGCAGTCTCACGGGGAGGGCAGTGGTGGAAGATAAATTTCTCTACAGAAGCAAGATCTGCAAACAAAGCGACTAGCTACTATGTCTCTAGTTCTGCTGCGGCCATTCCCACGGGCGGCGAATGGGAACCTCAAGGTGTACCAAGCTGGGGTGGTGATGCACTGGGTACCGTGGCGGATACGACATACGCAGCTGACAGCGATACATCGTGGGCACAGAAGGTACCAGAAGTACAGGCTCTAAAGGCAGCCCGGGAGGAGAGTCAATCGGTTGTGTTAGTGTATGCGAGCGATAGGGCAATGAACACAACATTTCCTTCGCTTCCGCCAGCCCTTGAGGTGTAATCCCTTTGATTTCCCGTGTTTCATTGGATATTGCGGCTAACATGGTACGCAGAAATTTGTTGAAGTTGACAACGCTGCTTTTGCCGCCGAACTTAACTCTCTTCTGCAGCCAGCTGCTTCCGACCATCGATCGCCAAAACGAAAGGCCTCTTGGGATGAAGAGATGATGCCCTGGGGTGGTGAGACTCCTACTTCTCGAGCCCGGACAGATGCAGAGCCATCGTCCGAATTACCACAAGAAGTCAAGGATGCAGTCGATCCGCATTTTGCCATTCCAACCGACCGCGTTATTCATGGGCAAACGCCACCCTTACCACCACCAAGAAATACTAAGGGGGCTAAACTGTTTGGTTCCATTGATGAGCACACAATTGACGGCATTCCGCCCCTGAATTCACACAACAACGGTGCATCTGAGCAGCCTGAGATGACTGAACGGAGCCATCTAAGTCCTGTAGCACGAGCGTTCCAGCCCATGTCTACGAAGACTGTCACGATAAATCTATCGGAGCGCGGTAGCGATGAGATCATGGGGGAAGTCGGAGAGTCGGAACATGTAGAGTTTGCACATGATGTGACTATGATGTAAGGAGAGGTGCTGCAATGATCTCTGAGGGCTTAGTTTCTTGACTTACAGAAAACGTCCTCCTATCCTTTACTCTATGTCACTATTAGTTACCAGAAACGCCTCTCGAGCGCGGTGTGGGGCGAGAAAACAGATTTTTCTTTTTTTTTCCTTCCTACCCCTCCTTTCCCTCAGAAATTTCGCATGCATCCACGGAAACGTTCAAAGATATTACCATTAAAATCAGCATTACTTGCCATCAGCAGGTCAGCTGAAAAGAACTTGTCTTATCATATTTACTCTTGCTAGCACGCTCCATGGGGGTTTTGCTGCATCTTTACCTAGTTTAGTTGAGTTGTTATCTAGGGAGGGAAGGGGGTGTAGGCAGAAGACAAAGATGTTGAATAATATAAAGTGCGTGCTTGAGAGAAAGATGAAATATGCTGGCTACGTTGAGAAAATATAACATGTGAACTTGTTATGATGAGTTTAGGGTCGTAATGAGTGAGATTGGGGGGTTCGTTGATGGAGAACTATGGGTTAGGTTGGGTGAACATCGAAGCGTGAAAAATTAGGATTTGACATCCTTAATCAGCGTAGTTCCACGCATTACTAGAAGCCAAAACTCCCACAGGCTGTTTCTGAATTCCCCTTACTAAAAGTCTTATCTTGGTATATCTTAAGGCGTAGGATAAGGGGTGATTTGGATTTCTTTTGCGAAGAGTGACTACAGAGGACTTTCATATACGCCTCGAAAGATTTTTATTAAAGCAAGAGACCGCCCTAATTGTCTCTCCCTCCTCCCAGATGCTTTGCTTTACAATAATATACAATTGTGAATGTGAATGTGCTTGCCACCCAAGAGTAAAAAAGCACAGTGCAAGACCATAGCCGCTAATCGACAGCATGAGGAGAAAAAAAAACGCACGCCATATACACCACAGCTCCAAGATAGACGCGTTATCTGTCTATCAAGTCTGCCAAAGATGCTCACTCAACAACAACAAATGCTCCCCCATACTCCTCTTTGCCAGCATACTCACCTCTCTCCTCGGACTCGCCAGGGGTTCCGAGTAGCAAAGCTCCACTAACGTCTTGAGTTGATCATACGAGAACCCCATATCCTTGCCTCCGCTCTCCTTGGCCCTCGCGACAATCTCGCCGGGCCCATCGGCGAAGAAATCGAAGAAGCGCGCGCTGCGGGAGAGGAGCGCGTGCGGTTCTATGTTGCGGAGATTTTGCTGCAAGACTAGAATATTGAGTTGCATGCGGTCGCAGCCGTTGGTGTTCATGGTTTTGATTCGGGAGGCGTTCGTTACGAGGAGCTGGTCAAGGAGGAGGCCTAGACCGGTGATGATGAATCTGATGGATGGGAGTTAGTTTGGAAATTTCGTACAAGGGAGCAAAGGAGCACTTACTTATGTTCATCTTCGCGAAGATTGATGGTGATTTCCTCGTCAAAGCTGACGAAATCGGTATTTAGAGTCAAGACACTCGAATCGGGCTCGTTGACGGGCTGTTCGAGCAGAAATACTCCTTTAAAGGTTTCTTCGATGTGTTGAATCATATGACATCTTATCTCAAGATGTAGGGTCAAAAGCACAATGAGCGCCAGCTGTTGATAAGATTCGATTACACCGTCGAAAGCACTAGGGATTTTAAGTAAGATCTACATATCGTTCAAGAAATGAGACTAGAGCACTTACACTACGCTCTCTTGGGTCATTGGCAGATATACTGGGGAAGATTCGTCGCGAGGTCTACTTGGGTCAATCAAAGTCCAGCGACGGGTTTGGCGAGCCCTGATTCCATCTCTCCGAGATGAATCGACTTTGGTGTCAGTAATATAGCGGAGCTGGCGGACTTTGCTGGCAAGCCATTTCTACATATGTATTAGAGCTGTAATTTTAGATAGGGAGAGGAAAGTAAGGTAGCGTACCATGCTAGTGTAAAGTAAGCACAGAGAGGCGATGGTCTTACGGTCCGAGAGAATATCAGCCGATGTTATGGGTTTCTCATTGGTATTAGCAATCAAAAGATCGATTTCCTAATTGGTCAGCATGAAAATCCATCCCCAGCATGGAGTCCGCAAATCACCTTTTCGAGAAGATCTTGGCCTTCATCGTCAGCATTCCATAGACTCGCAGCGACATCTTTTAACTCTCCAGAGTGTGCAAAGGCCGCAGCGATCTTCATGCGACCGCTTCCAATATCTTTAGATTGCGATCCGGTTACGATTGCTTCCATATATCGGTCAGATTGCGGACAAAATTGGGATCGATTTTAGCCTGGCGTACCTTTATACCATTCATGGCATTTGTCATGGTAAGTGATCATTTGTCTTATGATGAGTTGGCTGAAAGCCTGGTCATGAGGAATGGTGTCCAGCATCTTGCAGAATGCGGCAATAAGATTGAAAAATGTCGCAGTGCCCTATTTGTTATAAGAAGAGCTATGACCCCGCGTGACTGAAAAACATACCTTGAATATAGGCTTGCGTGCGATGGTTGGCCATTGTGGATCTTCTTGAAAGGCGTCGACCTCAGCGTAAGTCTGGACCCCCAAATCCACCAAAGTCTCGTCCAACTGAGGGTGAAACACATTCACGATAAAGTCATCTAGGAAAGACGTTAATGTGCTCATGACGATATCCGATCTAAAAGATGTCAGAAGCTGAAACCGATAATGTCAGATTGATACTCACCCAGGGGGCACGATGTCCTTTAGACGCTGAAGAAATGAGAGAGAAGGAGGGAGCAATAGCCCCATGTTGAAAACACTGGGTTCAATGAGAAGTCTGTGCCCCATAGCAGAACCATCATGATGTTGATTGTTGTCATTGACAGAGACTCCCACAGGTCGTCGAGAGTCTGACACAAGACCAGGTACAGAAGATTTGAGAATTGATTCAAGGTCTTCCTGTTCAGTCACTAGTTCTACTGAATTAACATCCAGGTCTTGAAGTTTGAACATCCTCTGAACAGCTCGTCAGCATATGTATAGCCAATTGATGTATGAAAGTACAAGCACATAGCTGCGTAACTACGAGTGTAGGGAGCCAAAACCACCGTACGCAAATGCTGATATCACGTAGGCTTTCTCAAATGACCTTCCCACCATGCTTGCACCAGACACAGGCCACTTTGTTATTTTTGCGAATGATAGACCTGTGCATAGTGCAAGGGTAATCTCCCTCATTCTTAGGAACCGCTTCAGCCATAGAAGAACTGGGCGGGCAGATATAGAGGTTAAGCAACGCGGCTGATATTCGCAGCACGCTACTTAAGGAAAACGGGAAGTGAAAGAAATCTGGTAACAGTACCTTAGACTTATCTCGCTGGATTCGGAAAATGTTGCTTCCAGACAGCGTTTGTCCTGACCGATAGGACACGTTACCGTCGGTAGCCAGATAATCATGAAGAAGGGACCGCATCTGAAAACGTTGTTAGTTATCTATCTGCATAGCAAACTTGTGTGTACTTACTTCGCTTTGGTATAGCTTCCACAGCTCGTTGAATCCTCCAGTTAAAGAATCAGCATTTTGAATTTCTTCACGCTTCACAATACCTGTTACAACATCGTGGAAGACACGGTGTCCTTCGGCGATGGCCTCAAACTTTGAGTAAAGTGTCCAGAGGAGATCAAAGACAATTATTGCCCGAACGTTGTTTTCACCGAGTCCCAAGTCAATCTTGCCATTTTCATGCCGGGCTGAGCCACGCATTGAACTTGGGTGCCGCTGGTCAACCTCCTTATTAGTCTTGTCGACAACTCTCCTGAGTTCTACAGGAAGCCGTTGTTCAATGCTCTCAACAGCAGCATCAAGACGCCCCATCTTATTCAGTGATTCTGTGAGCAAGTGGATGTAATAATTGGTATCAGCCTCCGGGTTCCGAGAGGCATCCTCGATCATCTACAACTCGAAGTCAGCAAACATCAGATAGAGAGAGTGTAGTTGAGCTTGTACCAGAACAGATGTATCCAAAGTCTCCAAGTACCGATGGACCGGTTTCACTCCTGAAAAAAGACCGAAAATCACCAGTTGCCCAAATTACATTGTTCAGTACGGTTACCTAAATCCGACAGCCCCTTTTTTCCATCCGTATCACTAGCCTTCCCCCGGTACTGCGCATACGGTTTCCATCTGTCTTGGCAGTAAGGTGACTTCAGATATAAGTGATTATGGAGTTCTTCGATTAGGATGTCGGTTAATGACTGCTATTCTGTTAGGTATAATCAGGCTAGTATAACCTAGAACGGGCCTACGGTTTCTTGGTTGCTGAAGTAGGCGCGAAGATCGCTTAGGGCTCCAATTTTTTCCATTTCAGGTTTTCGGATTGTCTCGAGAGCATCTTGAAGGACCTCTACGGCGGTGAGGAATCGCTTTTCTGATATCCGCGCTTCAAGCTTCTCAGGAACAAGTTGTAGTTGCTCTCTTCGGCAAATATCAGTTAAATCCTTCTCAAAGAAGCCATACGAAAGAAGGAACCGACATATGTGATAAAGCTAGTAGGACTTCACTATAGCTCTGGGACGACGTCGCTAATGCCTTCAGCTCTGGCTTCGTGGATGATAGATTTGACTTTGCCTGAGCCAACGATTCTTTGAGTTCTCGTACACGCGTCTGCGAGGTTTGTATGCTGGTTTGAATTTCATGAAACGAGTGCAAGGAGCTATTGAATCCCTGATAATGCTCTATTCACACCGGTTAGGCTTTAATGTGAGCAGAAGGGTCAAGCCTCCTACCATTTACAATCGCTCTCAATGCCCTTTGAAGTTGTTTGTGCGTTTCTTTGAATTGGTCATACTGGCTTGCGCGGCCCAGTGAACTTGGATCCATCAATTGAAGCGCGACTTGTACTGGAATGCAGTTGTCGTCGACCATGAAGCCCCATTCTTGCTGGACATATTGAAGGATCTCTTGATAGCAAGAATTGTCAGCCATCTTGGATTGTAGCGGAAAGGAAAAATTAAATGGTGTTGTTGGAAGACGTCAAGGAACCGAGTTGATGGGACAAGACAGGGTCGAGGGCAGATGGTGCGACTAGTGAATACTCTGATATTTAAAACTGACCCTCAATTTGTTTCGTTCCTTGTCCATCACCACCAGTTCGCCTTGCTCCACCTGGGACCCCTCTTCCCATACTTCTGTTCCTGGACTGACTCTGGTCTGACCACTCTCGATCACCTCTATCTGGCCGCCGACGCCAGTTGCCAGCAGTAGGATCGAGGGCCTCTCGACCTGGCGAACGCGGCTGATACTCTTGCGAAGGTGTTGTTGGCCTATTGCTGTTCCCATCCAGATATCCTCCGTAGCCTCCAACCCTCCGTTCGCGCCCACCACCAGCACCAGAATTGTTGGTGGAATTGTCGAACTGGCCATATCGAGGTCGTGCTTGATCAGGATAGCCATTTGTGTATCCTGTCGCACCAGGCCCGGGCGATCGAGGGACCCTCGACATCCCAGCGGATTCTAGTGCCTATCAATTCTATCTTGAGCTTGATGCATGGGTTAGAGAGTGATGTTGAAATGCGACTCGGAACCAAATATTACGATTCGGAACTTACCGAGTCAGGGGCTACCGTAGGGAGTTGTGCAGTTTGTTCTCTTCACGTAGAGTACGGATGTTTTGATGTTTGATGCTGTGAGTACATCACGGAATCATAATGATATAGGACTGATTTACTAATATAAAAGCTAATCTTGATATTTTAGTCTCTAGCGTTGGAGCGCAGTAGTTCGAAAAGGACTACAATAACTACATAATAAGACCCAGTTCGAGTACTGCAATGCTGCAAAGTGTTGAAGCTACTGAAAGCACTGGAGCCATGACCGAGAGACAGGACATCACCATCAACCTATTGGCTGCGTCTCCCTCTCCAGCCACTTCAAAGTTCTAGGGTCATCCTGAAAGAATCCTTTGGTCTTTTCAAATATTTCCGCGTGGTATGAATTCAACCATTCTTTCTCTACCGGTGACAGACGCTTCTCATCAACCAGTTTCCGGCACATCGGCACCATTGTTACATGTTCAAAACCTATGTACGGCTTTTCACCGAACTTATGGTTTGTCGCGGCCTCCTTCGCCATGATAATATCTAGCCGAGTTAGTAATCCGATCAACTAACGCTTCCTGAGATCAAACTCACTCTCTATTCGGATACCAAAAGCACCATCTTCATAATAACCAGGTTCTGCAAATCTCAGCTACCAATCAACCCGACGAAGTGACCGCTACTTACCATCAGAGAGAACATTGCCAACTGCGAGAGCGACTTCCGAGTACTGAATACGTGTGCCTATGCCTATGGGACCTTCATGGACATTCTAAAAGCAGTGTCAAAATTAAATATTCAAACATCTTTCCGAGCATTGCATACCAGATATGACCCTACCCCATGCCCTGTACCATGTCTATAATCCAGTCCCTCTTCCCACAGAAACTGTCGAGCTAGAGTATCGAGCGCGAAGCCGCTTGTTCCCTTAGGAAAGACAGCTCTGTCCAGAGCAATATTGCCTTTCAGTACCAGGGTGTAAGCTTTTCGCTCCATCTCAGTTGGCTCGCCAAAATGTAAAGTCCGAGTTGTGTCAGTGGTTCCATCGAGGTACTGTGCGCCGGAGTCGCAGAGGTACACCGCTTTGGGGTCAATTATGGAGCAATTGCCCTGCTCTGGTTTATAATGTATGACGGCAGCATTGGGCCCTGTCGACGACATAGTACTAAATGAAAGGCCTACAAAATGCTTGTGTTTCCTGAGAGATGTCAGTACCGATAACTGCCTTTTTCTAGGCAGCAGAATACTAACGAGCGGATCTCTTCGAGCTTGTCGGCTGCCTCGACCTCATCCAACTTTGTCCCTTTCGTAATAAGTTCCTCCTCGAGCCAAGCGAAGTACTCACTGAGTGCAGCCCCGTCTCTGATGTGGCAGGCTCTCATTCCTTCAAGCTCAGTCTCATTTTTCACCGCCTTTGCATCAGCGATGAGACTGCGGACTTCTTCTACTTTCTCATCCCCACCCAACGCTTCACTCAAGGCCCATGAGGTCTTGTTTGATATAAGGAATTTCTTTGTCTTCTGAGCAGATGCGTCTTCAGTCTCTTGATCTGCCGTGAGTGATTCTTTGAGGATCTTTATATCGTCTTGAACTGCGTCATAGGGTCTGACTTCGACTATATCTTTTAGATGAGAAGTCACTTCATCGCTAAGCTTCCTAGAGTCGATATAAAGAGTAGCGCTTGTTGGAGTGACGATAGCGTAGGAGAAGAATACGGGATTGTAGGGGATACTACTAAGTCTTAGCATTTGAAGCCATGTTCTATGTGAAGATTTATACATACTCGCTTCCACGAAGATTATAAAGCCACGCGATCTCATCCAGCATAACTGAGCGAGTTTGGAGTAAGCGGCAAGTACGGACAAGTGCTGTCCCTGAGCAAAGTCATATGACGTACAAACGATGAATCCCGGGCTATTCTTCTTTTCCAATTCTTTGCGCAGGTCCTCAAGCTTGTCTTCAAATTTCTTGCCAGCGAACTCAAGGCCCAAAACCTTGACAATCTCGTTAGGTCGAGGTGGTCGCTCTTTACCCCAGACGATGTCTACAAGGTTCTCCTGCACGCCTACCAGACCCTTTCCACCTTTCTTTTGGATCTTGTCGGAGAGTTTACGGGCATCGGCTGCTATCGTTAGGAATAGACACCAAGGTAAAGGAACAATTGACTGGGGCGTTACGAGCTGTAATTACTGTAGGGTCGACTCCTACAACCTTCCCCCCTTCAGACTGGTCGGCCGTCCTTGTCATCATCAGCCACGTTCGAGATCAACAGAGTGCTTTTTCTACCATTCCTGCCAGGTCGGGACGTCCGGTAGCCCTTGCTTCAACAGATGCCAGTTGCTATCAAGTTGATTTTGGGCCTGGTTAAAGTATCGTCCGTCTGTGGCCAGTGATGCCTTGTCGAGAGTGATTACAGCACATCCTGCAGAACCCGAGAAGCCGGAGATATACTCTAGTATATTGTCAGTATAGACGGTGACCTGCGTTAACTGGAGGTCTTACCTCGTCGTGCGTCACAAGGTGCTATATATTCAGACTGGTGGCTGTCTTCAGATGGTACGACTGTTGGCTAATCAGTGGTAAATCAGAAACTGGAAGCCTGTGCAAGTAACATACTGTATATATCGACCTCGTTCTTCTTCATCAACTCTCTCAAATGGGCAAGCCGACTGGTTGAATCAACAGTGCCCATATCGGATAATGCTCCGGCGCTCGTGGAGACCAAGCGGATTCTGGAGGGGCCTGCAGGTCTACTAAATATTGCAACCTTAGTCCAGACTGAGAAGGACGCGTGAGGTCGGGCCCAAGCAAATGGGCGAAATGCTTGCATCTACTTGCGCCCTAAGTTACTCCAGGTATGGACGAATAGAACTGTGCCGCGATGAATGGAAGGAAAGAGTGGAGTAGTGCCGACCAGTGGACTAGTGCTGCTTTAGTGGCAGATATCAGTCCCTCACAATGGCACAGTCACAGATGCTGTAGGCAATCGCTGGGTCTGGGTATGCTTCAAAACAGATGCAAACATGCTAGTTTTTCCACATTCACTCTGCAGGATCTCGTTCAGGCTCTCCAACAATGACATATTAACTAGTATCTTGACAGCTCAACAACGAATACATTTGATCTCAATCGTTGGACCAACAACAGTCTCGTGATACATTCAACATCTTCTGAAGCGCATGCTCTCTAGAGGCGTGGATAAAATGGCTGCAAGTGATCTCAAAATAGCTTCGATTACCGAAGTCGAGCAGGTGTGTTCGCTTTCTCTATTCAGTACGCTTTCCCAGACTCGAGAGCTGACAAGTGGATGCCCCACTGCCAGCTCGTCAAGCGTTTGTATTTGCCTGGCACTCCGTGGGAAATAAGTGGAATCCAAGAGACTCTACAACGGCTGCAGCGCTCACCCGATGGCTGGCAACTGGCGGACACTCTCCTGGGCAGGGACGATGACAAGGTCAGATTCTTTGGTGCTCTTACTTTCACTGTCAAGCTGAATTCAGACTGGTGAGTGGAAACCTATATGGCCAACGTTATATACAAAGTCTCACAGCTTCTAGGGAGACTCTTGAACCTGATAGTGTTCAATCTTTGCTCTATAGGCTAGTAACCTGGCTTATCCGACTCATCTCCCAATCTGAGGGAGCTTTGGTAGTGAGAAAGATATGCTCAACTCTAGTTGTCTTTTTCCTCCGATTCCCTTCTTCATGGGAGCTATGTGTACGGCATCTGTTATGTTCTTTGTACAAGGGAGATGCGGTTCCCTTGACATCTATCAACCAATATCCAGCAACGCTGGACTTAGTAAGAGCACTCAACAAGCCTCAAGTTGTTGCAGCGCTGTGGTTCATCTCCACGCTAGTCGAGGAGGTAGGAAAGACGGATTCGAATAATATCAAGCAGTGAGTCAGGCAATTCCGTGTAACCAGATTCGGGGAATTTGAACTGATCCGATCATATTCTTATTCTAGCCAGAAGTTTCACGAAAAGATACTAATTAATACCGAGGATGCCGTTGAACTTATGGAAAATGTGTTTGCATCTTACGGAGGTCCGGGCACTGACTCACAGCTTGCGAAGGAAGCGATTAAATGCTTTCAGGTAAGTTTTATGGGAGCTACTTTATGAACGGGAAGCTAAGGATGCGATGCTCTCAGTCCTGGGTCTTCTATTCCCACAAAGCGTATCTTGACTCCGTCATCACTCTAGATTCACTTAAGTCGCTGACACAGCCTGCTATTCGGTTTTTGGCTTTCGATGATCTCTACCCGGTAACTGTGGAACTCCTTACGGATGTCTTATCCAACTATTCGAAGTTTCTCCGGCCTGAAGATATCAGTACCCTATCTTCTGTGCTTGGCAGCGCATGGGCACAAGAACGTTTTGTGCAGATCAAATCTGGTGATTTTGAATTTGAATCTATCCAGTTCGGCAGGTTTCTCTTAGCTTTCGGTGATGCAACTGTGCAAGATTTAGCTCGAAACCCGAATGATCCAGGAACGCAGCAGTTGGTAAGCATGATGCATGGTCTCTTGACTTGTGATGGATATGCAGTTGCCGAAGACGAGATATGTGCATCTGCGTTAGAGTTCTGGTCAACATACGTTGAGTTCATGATTGATGCCTTGTTTGCAGATAATGAAGATAAGGCGCCGTGGATTGAGCCTGCCAGGAGAAACATAATGCAGGCTATCGAGGAATGCTGGTCAAAAATTAAATATCCTCCGCGAGAGATTGGTGCCACCTGGGATTCCGAATCAAGGGTTGGCTTCAACGACTTTCGGAAAGATGTAGCAGATTTACTTCAGGCAGCGTATCCGCTTCTGGGCATAGAAATCTTTGAAAAATTTGTCAACCTTGCCCTTCAGTCTCTCAAGACCCAAGCATGGGAAAACACAGAAGCCACTCTTTTCTGCTTGAACGCTCTCAGTGACTGCATCTCTGACGATACAGCTGAGGATGAGATATTGGGGACACTTTTTGGATCGTCGATGTTCTCGCAGCTTTCAGAAGCTGAAGCCCATATCCCTGCGAAGACCCGGCAAACTTCTGTCAATATGCTCGGACATTATGCTCCTTTCTTTGAGCGGCATACTGAATATCTCCCTGCTGCACTTACATTCCTCTTCAAATCTGTCGAAGCTCCAGCCTTAGCAAGGTCAGCTTCCCGATCGATCTTTTCATTATGCTCATCTTGTCGCAAGACCCTTACTGGTGAGCTTGGGGCATTTCTCGAGCAATACTCACGTTTGCTTGCGACGGCAAAGGGGGACACCAAGGAGAAAGTTTTGGGAGCTATTGCGTCAATCATCCAAGCCATTCCTAGTGAGGAAACAAAGGCAGAGCCGATACAGAGGATCCTCGAGTTCGTTGAGCATGACGTGAACGTCTGCATCTCCTCTCTTGGTAGACATGAGATTGACGTCGCGAAGGAGCCTGCCATCACTGCTCTACGGTGCCTGACAAGTATTGGCAAGGGCTTACAGGCGCTTGATGATACACCCATCGAGCTAGACTCCGAGGTTGAACGCTCAACTTTCTGGGACATTGGATTTGGAGCGTCTATCCAAGTCCGCATCGTCAAGATAGTTGAAACAATTGTTGACACGTTGGGCCAGGATGGCGACGTAATAGAGGCAGCATGCTCTGTTTTTAGAGCTGGTTTCGCCGAGACTGCGCCAGGGCCATTCGTGTTCCCGCCGGCCGTCACGACCAGATTTCTACTCAGGAGCAGGATTGACACGCCCCGATTAGAAGTCGTGCTGACAACCGCATGTGCCCTAGTGAACTCACATTCCACAGAGTCGTCGCAGCGAATAGACCAAGAGGCAGGTGCACTTCTGAAACATGTCTCTGGATTCATTCATACGATAGGAAACCCCGAGCAAGAGCCGGACATTGCCCAAAACTGTGTCGACTTCCTTGCCAGGTTAATACCACGATATGTGGATATTGTACTTGGAATGGAGCCCAAGTCATTTCTCGAGGAAATGTTTTTCTTTGCGTTAAAATGCCTCACAGTCCGCGAGCCACTTCCGAAACGATCTGCCGCTTCATTCTGGGTAAGAATTCCCTCCCGTGAGCAATTAATTTTATTGAAGCCTCCTAAAATCCCAAGCAGTCTTCATTTGTCATCCTCCATAACTTTCCCGAGTCTCTCCAATCAACTATTAACAGCATTATGCAACATCTTGGTCCGCTCCTCGCTGAAGCCCTGATAACGAATATTGGCGGCGGTTCGGCGCGAAGTGAACTCGATACCCTTGCCGATCCGCTGAAGAAACTGGTCTTCAGGCAGCCACGTGCTAAAGTGTGGCTTGAGACGGCACTATTTAATGAGAACTTTCCAAGCCAGAATGTTAATTCTGCTGAAAAGAGACAGTTTCTGCAGAAGGTAATGAAGTAAGTTCTCTTATTCCTTGTCGCGTCGAACGGCTACCAGTCGCTAATCGGACACTTGGTACTTATAGTCTAAGGGGAGCGAAGGCCACAAATCAGATAATAAAGGAATTTTGGCTCGCGTGTCGCGGAACCAACTTTGCTTATGCGTCTTAAACATAGATCACTATAGTAAATCAACTCCGCCTATAGATGACCCCCGCTGTCATTTGTTAAGCAATTGCTTGTACAAATATAGTACAGTCTAACGGATGCATTCAACGTATTGATAATAGAAGTTTTGAATAGAAAGAAGGCAACATTACCCTAACGCAAGCGCTACAACGGCACAAAAGCGGCTATAGCGAACGATGCGCTAAAGGACAGCCTGAAGGCGATATTATCCTGAACTGCGGACCGCAGGTCTATGCCTTGTACGTAGCCTTGAAGCTTCTTGTAAGGTATAACATTGATACCTCGTGAAGAAGCATACTATACCGTAAAGTTAGCACGAGACTCAGCGTAACAGACCCTTTGCATGGAAACAATGTCTATACCTGTATGCCGAACAACAACAGCCCAATGAGTAGGGTGAGCGGCTTTGAAAAGAACCCAACAGCTAGCCCGGCGAAGAGACCTACATAAATCCCATATGCGATCAGAGAAAGCTACTTCATTCCACCTGCAATACTCTGCGGTTTCCACGCCGGCCCCAGAAGAGCAAAGAAAGAGAAAGGGGTAATCCGTCGCTGCTGTAGTCAGCTCCTGATGCTCACCTGAAATGCTCCCGCTGCTTATCTGTCGATACACCGCAGGATTGACCTTGGTCTCGCATGCCACCACAGGAGTACTCGCACCTTGTGAATACGACCAATTTGTGCTCCCGCTGCTTGAGGGACCCAGGGAAGACTGACAAAGGAGGAAATGTGATGGGCGGGATAATAATTGGGTAGTCGCATATGCAGCTGTCAAGCCCAAACCAAGAGTGAGAGGAAAGCGTGGAGCTAAGAGGCGGAAAGTCATTATTGCGCTTTGCTATGCAGTTTGTTCTATTGTTCACGGGAGGTTTTTATTTTTCAGATGGTGTATGACGTCCGTACAGATGAACACCGCCACACTTTCATCAGTGATGAGCTCCGATCTCGGCTAGCATCGGTCATACGATAATCGATAAGTCTCGGTCAGTTCGACCCCCTGCGCCCCACCAATACCAGTAAATTCCTTTCTTCCTTCAGTTTACTCACCGTCATTCACTACAGTTTTTATTCACTGCTGTGAAGAAGCATATATTACCCTTCATCTATTCGAACCTTTCCAAAGAAAAAGAAGGTTGTATACATGATCAAACCCAATAACACGAATTGACTCGCACACACATACAATGGCAACAGAATTACCAATCTGCAACGGCTACGCCGACAGACCCGACTTTGCCGTCAAGACTGGGCTGGCCAGAATGCTCCAAGGAGGCGTTATTATGGACGTTGTGAATGCTGAACAGGTATGTTCGTAACTATCCGTGACCGAGGGAGAATGCTTGCTGACGTATTGCAGGCACGTATTGCAGAAGAGGCCGGCGCTGTGGCCGTCATGGCTCTAGAGCGCGTCCCAGCGGATATTCGTGCACAAGGTGGTGTTGCTAGGATGTCGGACCCAAAGATGATCAAGGAGATCATGGATGCGGTTACCATCCCTGTGATGGCCAAGGCCAGAATAGGGCATTTTGTCGAGTGCCAGGTCCGTACATGCTCACCTCAATGAGCAGCATCTGCTGCCTTTGCGGTCTTCACAAATCGATCCCGAGGTAGGATGACCTAACTGTTTTGCAGATCTTGGAGGCCATCGGAGTAGACTACATCGATGAGTCAGAGGTCCTGACACCAGCAGATCCGATCCGCCACGTCGAGAAGCACCCCTTCAAGGTTCCTTTTGTCTGCGGATGCCGGAATCTGGGCGAGGCACTGCGAAGAATCAATGAAGGCGCTGCTATGAGTATGACTCCCAAGGCTTAAATAAAGTGAACCCTAATTTAGCTAACCCATAAATGATTACAGTCCGCACCAAAGGTGAAGCAGGTACCGGCGACGTTGTTGAAGCTGTTCGACACATGCGTACCGTAATAGCTGAGATCGAAACAGCGTCCCTGATAACAGACGCCCAGCTAAATGAAAAGGCTAAAAAGTGGGATGTGCCCCTCCAGCTGCTCGAGGAGACCGTGAAACTAGGGCGACTGCCGGTCGTCAACTTCGCAGCGGGTGGCATCGCGACGCCGGCGGACGCAGCATTGATGATGCAGCTTGGCTGTGATGGCGTTTTCGTGGGCAGCGGTATCTTCAAGAGCGGGGACGCTGCGAAGAGAGCCAAGGCTATCGTACAGGCCGTGGCGCATTTCAAGGACGCTAAGATTCTTGCGGAGGTGAGCGAGAATCTTGGAGAGGCGATGGTGGGCCTGAATGTTAGCAAGATGGATGAGGGAGAAAAGCTTGCTAAGCGGGGTTGGTGAATTGTTCGAAGTCCTTCCTCTATTTATTCTTGTACGAGAGGTTTTTGGATGGCGATGTAATTAGCTCTTTATCTGTATGAAGACCGCTGCCAGCGTGAGATTGTTGATGCACGTGACAAGACTTGGCCAGCTGAAAAGTCTGGGATTGTGACGATGATAATTAATTCGGGTACTCCGTATGCATAGAGAAGGATAGGGAGTTTTGAGGGAAAAGGGAGGAGTTCAAAATGGCGGTGATGTGTCCTGTTCGCTTGCTCCGCTCACAAAAAAAGGTCTAGCGTGACAAGCTCAGAACCAGTCGGTGACTTCGGCCACATCTCCCCTTCTTTCACCTTTGCAACTTCACGCTCTCTTCCCTCCCTCGAACCACGAACCCCCAACAACAGCAACAACACGCAGCGTAACAATTGCGCAGCGCTTTGTTCTTTGCCGTTTGTCTCTTGCTCTCTCTTTTGTAAAATACAAAACTCGAAGGTGCTTTTTTTTAATTCGCCAAGATGAGTGGTTGTAAGTTGAGTCTTTTTTAACTTCATCTGTTTTTGTTTCCAGGAGAGCCTCCTGTGACGGCTGGGTGTTGTACGAGGTCGCAAATGGCTGGTCTTTATGGCTGCAAGAGAGGAATGTTACTGATGGTGCTACGAGCGTGTGTGAATAGTGCGGTTTCTCGATCTCATCAAACCCTTCTTACCTCTCCTTCCGGAGGTCTCTGCGCCGGAGACGAAGGTACCGTTTAACCAACGGTTGATGTGGACGGGGGTGAGCATATGACCCTTCCTCCCGGTGAACTGGCTTTTACGATGCCAGCCTTGCGAGGATGTCAAGACATGTCTGGAGAGCTATAAGGAATTTCAGGCTGATGAGGTGTTCGGGGAATAGTTGACATTATTGATATTCTTAGTTATGAGCCAAATGCCGTAAGTCTTTCCAGCTTAGGAGGGCTCGCGAGGACCTTTCCTAGCGGGATGAAGACAGCTAGAGGCTAACTGGTCTCCCTTAGATTATATGGAATTGTATCATCAGACGTATGTGATGCGTCTATCCCAATGGTTGCAAAGCAACAGATGTTAACATGTGTGCGACGACTCTAGACCTCAGACCCATTATACTGGCTGCGGATGATGTTAGCGAGTAACAGAGGAACGTTAATGGAGCTGGGAATTACGCCTATCATCTCGTCCGGAATGGTCTTCCAGGTATGTTACTCGAAGCGTTGATGGGGATCGTGAATGAGTGTACTAACGAGAGGTCTAGCTCCTGGCCGGTACCCACCTCATTGATGTCAACCTTGACCTTAAGTCTGATCGTGAATTGTATCAGACTGCCCAAAAGCGTTGGTACACTATTGGATCGTTTGGTGGAGCAGAGTGCTGACGGTATCAGTCTTCGCCATCATCCTTTCACTCGGTCAAGCTACCGTCTACGTTCTCACTGGTCTCTATGGGCTGCCCTCGGACCTTGGCGCTGGCGTCTGCCTTCTTCTCATCCTCCAGTTGGTTGTTGCTGGTCTCATCGTCATTCTCCTTGATGAGCTTCTCCAAAAGGGATACGGTCTAGGCAGCGGCATCTCCCTCTTCATCGCGACCAACATTTGCGAATCTATCATCTGGAAAGCATTTTCTCCAACCACCGTGAACACCGGCCGAGGACCTGAATTTGAGGGTGCGGTCATTGCGCTTTTCCATCTCCTCTTGACATGGAGCGACAAGCAACGGGCACTCCGCGAGGCCTTTTACAGACAGAATCTCCCGAACATCATGAATCTGTTGGCGACCCTCCTCGTTTTTGCTTCGGTCATCTACCTTCAAGGATTCCGGGTTGAGATCCCCGTCAAATCCTCCCGTCAGCGAGGCATGCGTGGTTCATACCCAGTCCGCCTCTTTTACACTTCCAACATGCCCATCATGTTGCAGTCGGCTCTCTCCTCGAATATCTTCCTTGTCAGTCAGATGCTCTACTCTCGCTTCTCTGACAACCTTCTCGTTCGTCTCCTCGGTGTCTGGGAGCCTAGGGAGGGATCAGCCCAGCTCTATGCCGCGTCTGGTATCGCTTACTACATGTCCCCCCCGCTTAACTTCACCGAAGCTTTGTTGGACCCCATCCACACTGCCATCTATATTGCCTTTATGCTTATCGCCTGTGCCGTCTTCTCAAAAACTTGGATTGAGGTATCTGGCTCCAGCCCTCGGGACGTTGCGAAACAACTCAAGGAGCAAGGACTAGTGATGGCAGGACACAGAGAACAGAGCATGTATAAGGAACTTAAGAGAGTCATTCCGGTCGCAGCTGCCTTTGGTGGCGCGTGTATTGGTGCCTTGTCGGTGGCTAGCGACTTGCTAGGTGCTCTCGGGTCTGGGACTGGTATTCTTTTGGCTGTCACGTATGTTCCCCTAATCCCCCTAATCAGGGCACACAGAGAAGAGAGTGATCAGGGAGGTGCTAATATACATGGAATAGTATAATCTACGGTTACTTTGAGATTGCGGCCAAGGAGGGAGACATGGCTGGTTTGAAGGGAATGATTGCTGGATAAATCCAGATAACCCGTAATTTCGGGTTTATCTCTGCTATTCATGGGGGTTCAGGGCTAGGCAGGAGGGTTGGGAAGACTACTTGCAACACAGTCACCATCTTGTGTCTCATTTCCTTGTTCGGGAAGTGAGGGGATTTACGGGAGCGGAACGTCAGCCAAAAGTGGAACAAAAACGTTTTCTTTGCAATGACAGGCAAGTCTGAAGGGATGGTGGGAGGATGCGTCGACAATTAAATCTTAATCGGCATACCTCAGTAGTGAAGCAGGTCGGAAAAAGTCGCTTGTCCTTTTTCGACATGAGCGATAGGGGTGACTGCCGTGTATTATCTTCCTGTCATCTACTTGGTTCTGCTGTAGAGATGAGGAGTCAAGACTTTGTTCGTTCTTTTGTCTAAACCCTCTAATTCATCAATGTGTCATGAAACTCTTTACATTCTCCTGACCGGTCGTCTATCAACAATCCAAAACTGTGACCGAACAAAGCTTCGCTGAGAAGTTTTCCCCTGAAAACCACGACCCCCTTTAACATCAACATCCGCACCTCCTTCCCCCTAATAAACTCAACTCAGGTCCGATAATCGCCATTGATAGTAACATACTCATGACTAAAATCACAAGTCCAATAAACCGCCTCCTCCCTCCCCACACCCAAATCGACCACGATCTCCAAATCCTCCATCTCCAGAATCTGGGCCGCCCTCACCTCATCCACCGTCTCCGGCTCCCCCTTGACCAGTAATTTCAATTCGGGACTTCCATCCGTGGGTCGGAAACTCACATTCGTGCGTTCGGGGATGATGGTCTCGACGCCTTCCGCATAGCCGGTGGCGCAGAGAATGCGGCCCCAATTCGCGTCTTTGCCGTAGAGAGCGGTTTTGACGAGGGGAGAGCGCGCGATGGTGGAGGCGATGCGTTTTGCGTCGTTGAAGGAGGAGGCGTGCGTGACGCGGATTGTGACGAATTTCGTGGCGCCTTCGCCGTCGCGCACGACGAGTTGCGCGAGGTCTTGCGCGAATGTTGTGAGGATTGAAAGGAATTCTGTATGTCCTGGGGAGGTGGCGGAGGTGATTGAGGGGCCGCCGCCGGCGCCGTTGGCGAAGAGGGCGACGGTGTCGTTGGTGGATGTGTCACCGTCGATAGATATCGCGTTGAAGCTCCGTTCGACGGCTTTTGTGAGGAGGGCTGGGAGGATGCTTGGGGAGATGGGCGCGTCGGTGCAGAGGATGCCGAGGAGGGTTGCCATGTTGGGGTGGATCATTCCGGCGCCCTTTGTCATCCCCGCGAGGTGGTATGTTGTTCCTGGAGAGGAGGGGAGGGTGAAGGGACGTGAGAGGAGTTTGGGGAAGGTGTCGGTGGTGCAGATTGCGCGGGCGGCGGAGAGCCAGGCGTTGTGCGTAGGGGAAAGGGTGCAGTGCGCGGTGGGGATGCGGGAGAGGATTTTTTGGATTGGGAGCGGTTGTCCAATTACGCCGGTGCTCATGACGAGGGTGCGGTTTCCCAAACCATCATTCTCAGCCTCTGATATTGCCGTTGCTTCGCGTGCAAAACACCGATCCACCTCCTCAACCATGCTCTGCGCATCCTCCAATCCCCGCTTTCCCGTAACTGCATTCGCACACCCTGAGTTCACCACTATCGCCCTCACCCCCTCGCCTCCTCTCTTCTTCAGGATCTCCCGACTCACCACCACAGGAGCCGCTTGGAATTTGTTCTTGGTGAAAACGGCGGCGGCTGCGCAGGGGGTTGTTGAGGCGATGAGGGCGAGGTCCGGGTGGGAGGAGTTGCTGGGTTTTACGCCCACGTGCGTGCCGCTGGCGAGGAAGTTAAGGGGGTAGGTTCCCGAGGTGGGGACGTATTTTTGCTTGGAGGCGGGGATGGTGTGCGGGAGGGGGGCGGAGAAGAGGCGGGTTGTTGTTGTTGTCATTGGTGTTTTTGCGGGGCGGAAACGGAGGGATGGGCGGAAGAGAGAGGTGGGGGACGGTGGTTTGAGTGCCATTGGGATCTGGGATTCGAATCAGTTAGTCAACTGTGCAATTGAATAGAACCGGATGTGCAGATGTTACTTCTCTTGCGGCGTAGGCTCAACGCTATGCTTCTGGTGTCCCTTTCGGAGGTGTATAGTGACTGTTGTGGATGAGCGGAATTGATCCCTGATCCCTGGGTGGTCTGTGCGCAAGTTTTCTCCTTAGCCTCAGCCAGGACATGGCAAACTGGTGGTTCATGGGCATCATAAGAACAATCTCAAGCAGTACAAGGGATAGCTGCTGGATAATGAAAAGGAAACTGCGGGGGGATGGCTCGGAGGAGGGTGAGGTACGGGCTGCGGCAACACCGAAGAGACAGCGGAGGTATCCTACAGGCGCGAGTGCTGGTGGTGATGGCGATGACGATACGGTGAGGGTGGAGGAGATTGCTGCTATACCTACGCCTACGAAGAGAAGGGGGAGGCCCCCAGGGAGTAAGAATAGGATTGATACTACGCTCAACCCACCAGCTCAAAAAATATCCACCGAGGATGATACTTTCTCAACACCAAAAAGGACACCGGCATCACAGAATAGCACACTGACAGTGGTCCGCAACGCCGATCGGTCAGCGCGACGAAAGAGCGCTCGAACGTTGATCCAGCGAACCATCTCTGGTGGCTTGAGCGACGAGGACGATCTCATTGAGGAAGACGCTCTCGCACGTCGCATCTGGGATGAAGATGCTTCAGATGAAGGCAGCGAAGACGAAGACGACGAACCCGAAGACCCGCCCACAACAACCCCCTCAAAGCGTCCCCGCGGCCGCCCCCCCAAAACAACCACTGCCCGCCGTCTCAAACGCACACCCACCCCTCCCTCCTCCCTCCCTTCCCACGAACACTACTTCTTCCAGAACCGGCCCTCGGGCAACAAGACCTCCGCCAACACACTATCATCCCTGACCACCTCTCTCCTCACACACGACGACTACTTCAGCTTGATCGGCAGCTACGAGGACCCGCATGCGCCAGAGCGCGCGCATCTAGAGGACCTGCATGCGAGGGCGTTTGGGCAGTGGGTGTTTGAGATGAGAGAGGGATTCAATGTTTGTTTGTATGGGTGGGGGAGCAAGAGGAGGCTGGTTATGCGGTTTGCAGAGTGGGTTGTGCAGAGGGAGAGGGGGGAGGGGGAGGAGACGAAGATTGTGGTTGTGAACGGGTATGTAGCGAATTTGACGGTTAGAGATATCCTCAACACGCTCGCAACTGCGCTTCTCGGCCCCAAGGGGAATCGCAAACTCGGCGGCCAACCAACCGAGATCCTCGACTCCCTCCTCACCCTCCTGGCAACCCACCACTCCAAACCCAACAGCAAACCAATCCTCCTCCTAATCCACTCCCTCGACTCCCCCTCCATCCGACGTTCCACATCCCAAACCCTCCTCGCACGCCTCTCCGCCCACCCCTCCATCTCCCTGCTCGCAACAACCGACCACCCCTCCTTCCCGCTCCTCTGGGACTCCTCCCTGCGCTCAACCTACAACTTCCTCTTCCACGACACCACGACCTTCGAACCCTACTCCCTCGAAATCGACGTCGTGGACGCGGTGCAAGAGCTCCTGGGGCAGAGTGGGCGCAGGGTTGGCGGGAAGGAGGGCGTGGGGTTTGTGTTGAGGAGTTTGACGGAGAATGCGAGGGGGTTGTTTAGGGTGCTTGTTGGGGAGGTGTTGGCGGGGATTGAGGACGGGGTTGGTGGAGGGGAAGAGGAGGAAGAGGAAGATGAATATGAGCTTAACCCTAGCGAAAAGAGAAGACGCGCGATAATGATGAACAGAGGACCCGGGGATGCCGGCGTCGAATACCGCGTCCTCTACCAAAAAGCCGTTGAGGAATTCATCTGCAACAGTGAAATGACATTCCGGACCCTCCTAAAAGAGTTCGTCTCCTTCCCCACCCAGAATCCCCAAATCCCACACATCACCACCCCCCCCCCCCCCCCCCCCCCCCTTTCCTTTCCTTTTACCCAACTAACCAACACAAAAAAAATCCACAGGTTCCACGACCACCAAATGATCACCTCCCGAAAAGACCTCTCGGGGACCGAGATCCTGAGTGTGCCGTTCAGGAAGGAGGAGTTGCTGGCCATTTTGGAGGATCTTTTGTGATGGAGGTGTGGGTGTGGGACGTGGGGTTGATGGGGGAGATCGATAGGATAGAAGATGGGTGGAGGATAATGGATGATGGAATACAGAATTATAGGCTCCCCAAAGTAGATGTGGGGAACGATATGCGATGCGGATATTGAACTATAAGACCCTCAAAATCGATGGAGAGCAATGGCAAAGTTACTGAACACCAGGTTCCCCAAATAAAATGTGGAGAACAATGGGCGGTTACTGAACAATAAGATTCCCTCCAAAATCGAGAGAACAATAGCTATCCATAAGCTCCATTTCACGTTTTCAATCATTCGATTATTTATTTCTCCCTATTATAAAAATTAAAATTAAATTAACTAGCTCCAAGAAACAAAAAGGGTGGAGGGAGGGGGGAAAGAGAAAAAAAGCGCCACTCTAATCGCTTTTCGTGTGCAAGTAAAAGAATTTTTTGTTTACAATCACCATAAGAATATCTAATAAGCCTCCCTCCCACCCACCCCTTTATGTTTCATAATTCTTATTCGTTCGCATCCACATCCACAAGCCTCCCCTCCTCCCACGCCCTCTTCGCATCCCGTTCCAGTGCTTCCAGTTCCCCGCTCATCTCACACATGCCCCTGAAAACCCCCTTCCGGTCCCTCAACAGTTCCCAAGGGTGTCCAAACTCTCTGACCTCGCCTTTATCCAACACGAGCACTTTATCATAATCGATGATCGTTTGTAGACGATGCGCGATGGTGATGGTCGTGCTTCTGAGCTGCCGGATCGTGGCCTGAATCTTGGAATCCGTGGTGTAGTCGATGGAGGCCGTGGCTTCGTCCATGAGGATTACTTTGGGGGATTTTAAGAGGGCCCGTGCGAGACACAGGAGCTGTTTTTGGCCTTGAGAGAGGTTGTTGCCGGATTCGGTGATGGGGGTGGAGAGGTTTAGGAAGATGTTCTTGTTGGTAGCGGTGAGGGTGGTGCCAGGGATGCCAGAGTCGGGGGTTGCTGTTCCGCTGGAGTCGGCATCGATAAGCTGGACGCGGCGGAGGGCGATGAAGATTTCCTCGTCTGTGAAGATACCGAAGGGATCGAGATTGTTCCGGATTGTTCCTGTGAAAAGTGTAGGATCTGTGATGATAATACTATTAACCTCAAGCTTGCATCTCAGGAGTAAGCTACTTGTAGTTGA
Source organism: Sabuloglossum arenarium (assembly GCA_022345705.2). Lineage (NCBI taxonomy): Eukaryota > Fungi > Ascomycota > Geoglossomycetes > Geoglossales > Geoglossaceae > Sabuloglossum > Sabuloglossum arenarium. The sequence goes on from JAJDMY020000329.1 coordinate 90,365, forward strand.
CCCTACCTTGCGGTACAATAGTGATGGACTCCCGCAGATCTTGAAGGCCAATCAAGCCAACATCCACATTGTCAATTACAATCTTGCCCTCCTCTGCCTCCAAGCCCCTGAACAAAGCCAGAGCTAAGGAACTCTTTCCGGCCCCAGTTCTACCGACAATCCCAACTTTCTCCTGCGGTTTAATGCTAAAGGACACATTTTTGAGAACTGGGCCAAGGTCATCCCGATATCTTGTTGTGTAGTTAATGAATTGCAGGGAGCCTTCGCTCGGCCAATTTGCTGCTGGTCGCGTCTCTGGGATGACAGCTTTTGCCTCCTGTTCAACATCCAGATACTCCTTTATTCGCTCGACGCTACACATTGTTAGCATAAAATCTATAGCGCCAGGGTAGGTTACTGACGAGTTCATGTTCTGCTCGTTGACGGCGTACAGTCGCACAAGCCAGAGTACATTCTCAGTGAATGTTATTGCATAAGTCAACGACAGCCCAGCTGCGCCAGCATCGATCCTGCCAACACTCAAAATGACAAACACACCAGCGAAGAAAGAGACCAAAGCCCCTGCCATGTCGATTCGAAATGCTAGCCAACGATTTGTGGCCCAGAGGTAAATAAACGGACGATTATGGGTATCAACTCGGTTGAGATTGTCGCGGATGAATCGTCTCTCGTCTCCATAGGCTCGAATCGTTGTGATTCCCGAGAGCGTCTCTCCGAATTGCTGATAGAGAGGGCTTCGCAAGACCGACTCTAAACGTTTTAGATCTCTTGATGATCGGATGTAAAACTTTCCGATGAAGAAATAGATTGCAGTGATGAAAACACCAGCAATGAGGAATCCAGGAGTAATCACTGATATCAGGATAACGATGCTGATCACAGAAGCCAGGCAATGGACCATGCCGAGGGCCACAGGCGCAATTTCTTGATCCACAGACTCGATGTCTTTTGAGAACCTATTCATGAGCTGACCAAGGGGCGTAGAGTCAAAAAATCTAAACTTGGCTCGCATGACTGATTCCAGAAGGCGTTTGTGTATTTTCCAAGATGCGCTCAGAGATCCTCCAAATAAGATGCCTTCTCGCAACAGTGAAATCAACAAGTAACTAAGCCCAAGGAGGCCGTAGATGCCAAGGTAGTAACCTGCATCTACCTCTGAGTCTGTAGAGCCGTTCAATCCGGAGACAGAGTATCCTTGAGAGGAGAATGGCAAATTCCAGGCGCAGGTACCACTGCCAAAGCAACCAGTCGAAACGGACGAACTATGAGTGAAGGAACGGATGTTGTAGACAGGTGAGCTATTTCGCTGTTGAATTCCAAGTACGTTCACTCCCTTGGTGATGTATTGATTGGCCCACTGGCGGATCCATACGGACGCCGCAATAGAGCCCGCTTGCTGAGCAACGAAAACGAGCACTGCCGCCACCCAAAAGTACCAACCACCCATAGACGAGAGGTACAAAAGGATGATTCTCCATTTCACTCCACCTTCTGCCTTTGTCTCTGTCCTCGCGTTGGCGTTTTCAGCTTGTTTCGTGGTGCTCCCATTTGTTGCCTTGCCATTGGCGACGCGATTAGCTGTGTTTGCGTGTGGAGTTTCATTGTCGGCTTCCTCTCCACCGACATTCGAAGGGACTCGAGAAGGTATCTTAGAATTCCTGCTTGAGGATGGTCTCGACTTCTGAATGTCTTCTCCCAGACAACCTGAAGCGATGGCCTCTGCTGGCGGACCTTGAAATGCTATCTTCCCATTATCGAGCACGACAACGTGTTTCGCTCTAGGAACACAGAGCGCCACATTGTGGGTCACTAGTATACAAGTCCGGTGGTACATCAGAGGTCCGAGGATACAATAATCGAAGATCCACCTTGCGGTATGGGAATCCACAGCACTCAGGCAATCATCGAGTATGAGGTGACGTGACTTTGAGTACAATGCTCGGGCCAAAGATATACGTTGCTTTTGGCCGCCTGAAAGAGTGATACCTTTCTCACCTACGAGTGTCTGGTCTCCTAACTCAAGGATCTCCAAATCCCGCGTCAACGAGCAAGTTACGAGAACTTCCTTGTACCTTTTCTCATCCCACGGACTTGAAAATAGAATGTTCTCCTTAATTGTGTCATTGACAAGCCACGCTTGTTGAGCGCAATAGGCCACGCTCTCAGTCAACTGTGTTTCCAGATTCGGTTTCAGATCTTCCCGACTCTTGCCACCCGGCAGATACACTTCGCCGCCCAGTGGAGTCATCTCCCCAAGCAGTGCCATGAGCAGAGATGTTTTACCACAACCAGTGGGTCCGACTACGACATTGAGTTCATCAACGCGGAATTTCACATTGAGATTGAATAATCTAAACGCCGTTGACGTGTTCGGCTGGCCCAGAGAGTGTTTGCTGCCCCACGTGAAAGATGCATTCTCGAAACCAATCAACGGATCTCCAAATTCGTCTACTTTGTCTTGCAATTGTTCATATTTCTCCGTCTCCTCTTCGTTCAAGAATTCCTCGACTCTATCAACCGAGACCTTTGATTCTTGTACATGTGCAAGCATATCGGCCAGTTGATCCAACGGAACCCGGAGGATGTTAAAAAGGGACAGTCCGGTAAATGCAACGGATGGTACCAAGTCCCTCTTCTCGATTACGGTGTAGATAAAGAAGGTCGCGAGTGTGATAAAAATTGGCGCTCCGTACCATATGGTAGCAGCTACTGCCCAAAGTATGTAGCGGCTCCTGAGAGCTCGGAGCTCTATGGCTCTCTTGTCATTGACGATATGTGAAAACCGCTCTTCCCACGCAAAGAACTTGATGATTCTGATATTCTGCAGTACCTCATTCGTGGTATTGATTCTTCCATCAGTACCCGCCATGATTTTTTTCTGGATCTTCCTAAACTGCCTAGCAATGACGATGTTAACCGGCAACAAGAGAACCATAGTGCCGATCCCAGCGACCGAACTCATACCCAAAACTTTGTAGAGCAGAGTAATCGCGACGACAATCTGTATGGGAACGCTACCCCATAGAAAGTGAAGATATGCGCTAACTTCTGCCACCTTGAAAGAATCCACGGCCATGAGATTGATGATTGTCCCGACGTTCACCTGTGAGTCAGACATATCCTTAACGGTGGTGGGGCCGGTGTTGTTGTCCTTGGGTTCCGCCTTTTTCTTACGACCACAGCACAAGACCCTCTGTAACACGCTTGCTTTTTGATCCTTTTGTTTCTGGTCCCCAAGAACGGTTTCAGTTCCCGCAGCTGCCTTGCGCCTCAGGGCTTTCAAGTAGATCTCGCCTATGATGACCGCACGTAGCCGCAAACATATCTTTCGCCCAATCCAGAGAGCTTGTCCATCCCCAAGAGCTTGGACACATCCGGAGGCAAAAAGGAGGGACACGTATAACCAGGCAGCGTTGACAGGAGTATCTTGAGGATCCTCCACATATTGAAGAATTGCCCTCAGAAGCAGGGTCGGTGCAAACGTGAAAAATCCAGAAAAACAAGCCCAGAAAGCTTGAATCAGTAGAAGGCGTCGAAAGTGTTTAAGCAAGTGCCAGGCTAGCTTTGATGTTTTCCTGATACTCAGTTAGCGTGGAATTTACTACTAGCCGACATGGAAATTTACCTTGCCTGCCGAAATCTCTGTAGGATATTCGCGGCTTTGTCCTTGGGGGCTAGATTCCAAACATCTGCAATTTCATAGGTCTTTCTATATCCCTTCCAAACAATGGCATCGACCCAACTGAACGTTGCTAATGAGTACAAGCTCGCCAGTGGTTCCCGGGAGGGCTCGAGGTCGCCATCGTACTCAATGGTTACCGCTTTGTTTCCCTTGCGCGTAGTAGTTGCTATGGTGAAGAGCAGCGTAACCAACACAAAGTCAGACACCATTAGGCTCTGTGCGAGTCTCGACCGTGGATGAATGATGGCTGAACGGAATAACATGACTGTAAATAGGAAGTTGAAACCGTAAAGAAATGCTGTGTGGTTCCATAGCTTTGGGAATGAATACCGAGTTGAGCTGGAGAACATCAGTCGAAGTGATGAGAGTACAAGGATATAGCTCCATGTCGTCAACCCTGCGACAGCTGCCAGAGTTCCGTTCGGTCCCCATGCATGCGTCCATAAGGCAATGAAATTAATTGCGACCATCCCGATAACAGCCAATTCCTCAACCACAACCAAGGACACTTCTCCTCTTGGCCGGTCTACCTGGATAATGGAGTCGTTCGTTCGGCTTTTTGTTCTCTGCAGTGACAAGTGATCTTCGTTATCGCTCTCTTCCATGTCCTCTGGCAGCCCATCGTGATGTCCTGGTACTGCAAAAACGTGGCCATTGGTGTTGTTGCTCAGAGGCTTAACATACGCAACTGTTTTAAGTCTCACGGCGCGTCTGATAGCTTGTATCGACAAGAATAAAAAAGATACGCCACAGACGGAAAGAGGGAAGATAGCCTGAAGGTAACTGCAGTCGATTATGAGTAAGAAGTGATTTGGGAAATTTCTAGGATTTAAAACCTACTCTCTCTCAAAGCAGCTTGTGAAGTCGTCAAGCTCCCATATTGGCCCACCACAGCCGACGAACATGTTGCCACTAAGCTGACGTGATAGTTATAGATACCAGCCAGGCTTAAGAAATATGAAGCTAGAAAAGCAGATTTGTATGGCTCTATGGGCGAGCAGTGGCGGGGGGTTTTGCAGAGAGAAACAGAACGTCGGTGTTGCAGTTGCAGGGTTGCACCTCATGTCTCAGTTGAGATTGGTGGTATGCTGCGATGCTGGGCTATCGCTCCGCACTAGAAACCCACGCTTTGGTCATCCAACTACGGATGCGAGAACTTGCGATTGAGCCGTTGTTGTTCAGCAAGACATGATCGCTTGTCGTTCTTACACCGATTGAGATAGTTCCTGAAGTCGAGATTGCCAGCCACAATGACATCACTACAAGCAGCTGGGGGTTTGTGTTAACCACAGCAAAAGCGGCGCGAGGACAGGGCTGGTTGTCGTCCCAGGTTCCATCTCATACAACTGCGATATTTCGTCCGGAGTCCGCCGTACGTGGCTTTCCATATGCATCCACCATGACTGGAATCCGTCGTGACTGCTTTTTCTATGCCGCTGCAGTCGTCCTCCTCCTTCTCGGCACATTCCCCGCCATACATGCCGCATTCACATCGTCTTCGGTATCGTCGACAATAACAGCTATCTCCACCTGCCAATCTCGCACTGTAAATTATATAACCCATACCTTGCCACAACAATGTCTGACTGGTTGGGCCGGCGCTTCGATCCTCGCTGTGGACGAAGAAGGTGGAATAAACCCTGATGGCTCTGTCGCTGGGGTGGTTAGTCCGCCGCCAATCTCAGAGCCTGCAGGTCAGACGCCGAGCTACAATCTACATTCTACAAGCCAGAGTGAGGAGACCTTAGCAACGGCAACTATCGCGCCTGGTAGCACGACGACTTCGTCCGTGGAATCATCCTCAGTTACATCCTTACTGGCTTCCCCAATCGCAGATACCACCGCAGAGGCTGATCAAGATACCGAGGCGCTGCTGGATGATTCAAATTTCTTGTCCTTTGAAGAATGGAAGAGGCAGAACCTAGAGCGTGCAGGGCAGTCGGGGGAGAATATTGGCGAGAGGCGCCAGGGGCACAAGGAGCATATAAGATGTCCAGTAGATATCGATAACGTTCTTGACTCGCTGGGTGAGGATACAGAGATCGAACTGGATTTTGGAGGATTTGTATCCGGTGGGAGTACAATAAACGAGTCAAGTCCCTGGAGTACAGCTGCGAGAAATGAAGATGGGCGCGCGGGCAAGACAGATACTCCGGAAGGCGAGGATGGAGTTCGGGGAACAGCAAGGTCTATACCAAAGGATGCTGGCAAGATTTCCGATAGATTTAACTATGCCTCTTTCGACTGTGCTGCAACAGTACTCAAAACGAATTCTGAATGCAAAGGCTCCTCGTCTATTCTCGTTGAGAATAAAGACAGCTACATGCTCAACGAGTGTGCAGCAAATAACAAGTTCCTCATTGTTGAGCTATGTGACGATATCTTGGTCGATACCATCGTGCTTGCCAACTTTGAGTTTTTTTCGTCCATGTTCCGCTCATTTCGTGTTTCTGTGTCGGACCGTCACCCAACCACACTTGACCCGTGGAAAGAATTGGGTGTCTTTGAGGCGCGGAACAGTCGCGAAGTCCAGGCCTTCCTTGTTCAAAACCCCCTTATCTGGGCGCGATACCTGCGTGTTGAGTTTTTGACTCACTATGGGAATGAGTTTTACTGCCCTGTCAGTCTCTTGAGAGTACATGGGACAACAATGATGGAGGAGTTCAGGCGTGAGGAGGACGCACGTCGTGTAGAGGAGGGCTCTGAACAGGGGGCAGAGTCAGAGGATGCTATGCGGGTCGTTGCTGATGAGAGCGTTGAAGCCGAGATGCATACTACGGCTTCAGAGAAACAGGGATTTTCAGATGAGAGGTCAACTGAGCAACAAAGTTCAGCATCAAACCAGTCCAGCGAGACCGAAAATGGGTCACGCGGAATCTCCACTGATTCTATGAATGAGAGATACATGACGCTTTGTGACCAGCAACTCATTGCTGAATTCGCGACGCTCCCATTGCCTTTCAGTCTCTCTAGTCAGCTTTCATGCAAACTAGATGAACACACAGTCAAGGAAAACGGAAACCCATCTCATACGCAGACAGTTGTTGGACTTCGACCCTCTCGTGAAGTTGTTTCAATGGCATCAACTTTCGCCGCCACCAAGTCAGCCTTGCCTTCAGTCTCCACATCAGTACCGCCACCAGCCCAAGTATCAAAAGCATCAAATAGCACGAAAGATGCAATGCCATCATCAGCCGTAGAAGGCTCAACTAAGTCGTCCAATCATACATCCCAAGATACTCGACAGCCTCAAGGCTCGACAACCAGCCCACCGCCAGCGAACCCTACGACGCAGGAGAGCTTCTTCAAAACGATCCATAAGCGTCTCCAATTGCTCGAAGCAAACGCTACCTTGTCCCTGCAGTATATTGAGGAGCAATCCAGGATACTCCGCGACGCATTCGTGAAGGTTGAGAAGAGACAGTTGACAAAAACAGCAAATTTTCTGGAGAATCTTAATGCTACCGTTCTCACCGAACTCAGAGGTTTCGTGAGTGCCAGTCTCAGTCATCTATTTTACAAGTCCATATATCCCTTACTGAACAACCTAACAACAGAGACAAATGTATGACCTGCTCTGGCAGTCGACCGTCATTGAGCTCGAAACCCAACGAGAGCAGTCCCAGCGTGAGATTGTTGCGGTCAGCGACCGTCTCAGCATCCTTGCCGACGAACTGATATTTCAGAAGCGTATGTCTATCATCCAATCTATTATCCTCCTTCTCTGTCTCGGCCTGGTTCTTTTTTCCCGTGGCCCGGCCACTGCCAGTTACCTCGAACTGCCTTTATTGCAGAATATATTAGCGAGATCTCATACGACTCTACCTTCGCCGTATGAATCACCCCCTGGAAGCCCTCGGAGCGCTTCTTCAACCAGACCATCCTCGTCAAGGCGAAATGATCGAATGCCTCGCTTTAGCCACTCACGCCAACCGTCTGACGAGTCAACAAGTTCTCTCCGGTCTCACACTCCGGACTTCTCTCCGCCGACCCCATCGTCTGGAACTACTTATGATGGTGATGGCGATGGTTCGGGTAGCCATCACCGGTGCTCAGAGAGCTCCCCACCTAGCGCGAGCCCAGAATATCTGAAGGAGGTTCGAGGGAAATCTTACAGTCCCTCTAGCTCTAGAGGGGCGCGAAATTCTTCAGCAAGGAGGTCTCTAGGGACTTGGTATGACTCTGGAGGTTGGAAGGGGAACGCAAGACTATTGAGCCCCGAGCAGTCCCCAGAGAGGAAAAGAGAGGGAGTCACGAGGAAGATTAGTCCACTCAGACAGCAGGAGGGACAGAGTGACAATGAACAGAGCTCGGACCACGAAGTGGAAGAGGAAATGGATAGGGACCCAGATGGCGAGGGAGGTGACGACCAAGATGAATACGACAATGTATGAAACGAGGATGAGTTCACGCAGACACCAATCTCAATCAGGGATGATAGAAATCCAAAGCATGTTCAACGATCACGATTACTCCCTCCATCACCCGAGGAACCGCCTCTACTACACCCACCAGCGCAAAGATAGGCCAGGGAGCAATTATGGTTTTTTGTTTTTCTCTTCTCTTCTCCCATTTTGAATTTCCACTCAACACGTCACAAAATCTAGAAATACGTTTGTTTCTATACCAACAACATAGCGACGGTGTATTGCGTCTTTGTATGTCTTTCGACGGTGCGTGCATCATGTGTTTTCTGGGTAAGGGGTGTTTGCATAGTGTTGGAAGGCTTATTTTTGTTTTGGAGGGGGAGAGAGGGGTTTTCCTTTTTTTTGTCAAGGGAACCGCGAAGCGTAGAGGGGTTGGAAATGGGGTTGTAGTGAGCGAGTGATTGAGCAAAAGGGAAAGGATAAAGGGATGTGAGTCTTCGATTTTGTCGAGATTCAAGTCTGGTGCCGCGAGTGGTTGGTTTGGCAACTCGTAGAATAATACTCCTCCATACCCTCCTTATTACACGCGCGCCAAAGAGAGAGAACCTCCCACTCCCCTCTCCCTCGACCTCGACACCAACATAGCCGCATAAGTAGAGATACCATGCTTACTTTTAAGCCTAGCTAGTGGGACCCTGCAGTTAAGCACCTAGTCATAGGCGAACCACAGCGCTAAGATCCAGGTTCCTCCACTTAACTGAAACCTTACTTAGGTAAGCTCTCTTGCTGCTTTTTTCGGACATGGACTTCTGGCGATGATGATGCACGGAGAGTGAAGATATTTTATGGAATGGAGTAGTTGATGTGAATTGGATGTTTTGTGTTTTTTCTGTGGTCTTTGGTTATTGACTGTTTGGCGTCATGGAAGCAGGTTGTTTTGTTGATGAAGAGGGATGTGGAGATAACGACTTGGTATGTATGTGCATACATACAACAATCCAACATTACCAACCCAACCTCCGACCCACGACCCCACAATGGCCGACGACAACACGCCCCTCCTCCCCTCCTCCTCCTCTCCTCCCCTAACAACATCTCGCATCCGGCGCTTCCGCCACAAAACCCAAACCATCCTCACCACATCAACCGCACACAAATGCATCCTCGTGCTCGTCTCTCTCGACGTAAGCTGCATCTTCGGCGACATCTTCATCTCGCTCTTCACATGCGATGGAAAAGGAGGAGGGAAGAAATACGTAAGGTGGGAGGATGTTCAAAACGTATTGGGACGGGCTAGTTTGGTGTTTAGTTGTCTATTTGTAGTGGAATTGGTCATGTGTTTGGTGGGGTTTGGGTGGAGGTGGGGGTTTTTTTTTTCTATTCTCTATCCCATACATTCATTTATTTATTTCGTTCTTTTCTTGTCCTTGATCAACACAGAATAACAACAACAACAATTAGGTATTTCGAAACCCCCTTCCACATCTTCGATGCCCTCATCATCCTGATTTCCTTCTTCGTCGATGTCGTTCTCCATGGCACCATCGAGGAGGTGGCCTCCCTGGTTATTATCCTCCGGCTATGGCGTATCTTGAAGATCCTCGAGGAGCTGGGTGTCGGTGCTGAGGAGCAGATTGAAGTGTATGCGGAGAGGATTGAGAAGTTGGAGAAGGAGAATAAGGAATTGAAGAGGGAGGTGGAGGGGTTGAGGGGGGGAGGGGGTGGTGGGGACAGATGAGGGAAACCGAGGCGAAGCTTGTTGTGGTTCTCTCTACTTCCATCTCTTAATGACTCACGAAGGGTTCTTCTGCTATCTCCTGTTATCTATATACCCCAATAGCTTTGATTTCCTCTATACCGATGCCTCCATCTATTATTACATCTTTATCAGCTGCGAAGCCAGGAAAACTCTTCCCGAGGTTTAGCTCAATCAAATTACATTACCACACAGTCCTAATAAGGGTGTATGATGTCGAGATGATTTACGATTCATCACACGATAATCACTTCAAGCTTCAAATTCAAGAACCAGACAACTCTTTAATTTTTTATATATTTGTGTTTTTTTTAAGTTCCCCCAAAGGGGGAATGATCAAAAAATGGAGTGACTGGGACAGATGAAATGATTACAAAGGAGTGACTTGAACAAATGAAATAGTCAAAGGAGTGACTTAGGACAGATGAAATGATTACAAAGGAGTGACTTGGACAAACGAAGTAGTCAAAGGAGTGACTTAGGACAGATGAAATGATTACAAAGGAGTGACTTGGACAAACGAAATAGTCAAAGGAGTGACTAGGACAGATGAAATGGTTACAAAGGGGTGACTAGGACAAATTAAATGGCTCCAAAAGAGTGTGAAGGATAGAAGAAGACCAACAAGGATCTCCAACTGCAAAAAATAGCGGGAAGGAAGAGAAGGCGTGCTCACCACTCCCCTTCCCCTTGCCACGGCGGCGGGAGGTAGTCACCCGCAAAGTCCTCCTCCTCCAATGGCGGCCAACTATTCCTATGCCTAAACAACCTATTCTCATAATACTCGACCAAATCCATCCTTCTCATCCAGGCCATCAGATCCATGACCGTGAAATCCTCATCACCGATCCTCATCAGCGCATCCAGATACCCACTGGGGGTCAACTCATTCGCAAACGTGACCAAAGCGGTCACGAAGCCGACCCAATTGATGACGCGTTCGGCATTCAGCGTGGCTTCGTGCTGGCGGAACTCTATGGTCTGCGTGGTGTCGCGGGAAGGGTGCACATATAGCTGTCCGAAGTTGTAGGCGGTTATTCTGCCGTCTGGGTTGGTGAGGCCGCAGAGGGCGTGGATGGAGTTCACGCGTTCGATGTGCAGGATCTGTTGGTGCGTGGAGGAGAGGCTGCGGAAGATGCCTGCGGTTGTTAGTGGCGAGCACCAGGTCCCAGGTTCGCAGCGGTGCAGGGGATGGAGGCTGTTGATTTGTTTCTCGAAGCCGACAATCAGGCCTGCGAGTGTGCGGAGGGTTTGGAGTGGGAAGCCTTTCTTACCGTTGTTCCCAACGTGCACGTGGAGCCCACATGTCTCGTTGACGCCTGTGTTGAGCTTGCTGCTGATGGCCATTAGGCCTTTACTGACATCTTCTAGGCCCCTCCGGTTCAGTTTCAAGACGTTAGTCTTGACTTCGAATCCGAGATACCAGTCGTGTTTTTCTGGTTCGTTCCTAGGCGGTTCTATGGAACCATCCGTTGTGACCGTCCAGCGGTCATACTGACCTTTTCTCACGTCTTCATCCGGGTCATAGACTTCCAATCCGACACTCTTGAGAGCATCGGCAATTGCACAGCTCACTGGTTTGCGTGTGGTGCATTCGGGGAAGCTTGCTTGGTTGTACCGGACTATGAATTCGAATTCCACGCCAAATGTTAGGTTAAGTGGTCCATTGAGAGGGAAGGTGAAGGGATTCTGATAAGCGTTATAGCCCATGGTGAGGCCAAATCGCTATTCCTTATTGTCAGTCCTGCATCAGTAAGTTTAGGGGCATTGTTAGTGGTTGTTGGAGTTGCGTTTGGGGGTGGAGGTGATGGCTTGGACTCCTATTATATAGCTAGCTGTTGCGAGTCTGTAGAACTGACTATTCAGTCTCTCTCCTGGTATATTCAGCTAGTGTTCGGCCGGGAGAAAGAGAGAAAGCTGATATGATCCTCATTGTTTCGTATTGGTGACCCTGTTCTATCATCTGTGTTGTTCGTGGGTTGTTCGTAGTACACCTTTAGTTAAGGAGAATGCATGCTCTGCCAGTGTTCGGCCAGAAGAAAGAGACTCAATCGATCTTATACACGTTGTTTCATCTTGTTGATCTTGTTCTGTCATCTCTGAGCTGCTGTTCGTGGACTGTTCGTGGCGCGTTCGCTGTAAGCTCAGCCAAGGAAAAGATGAGAAGAGGAAGGAAACTCTAGAAAACAAACCCATCGTCTCACCTCCTTAGTTAGACAGACAAAGACACCAGCAATTCCATTATCCCCTTTTCCCAATAAACAACCCTCTTTGTCAGCGCTAGCACAAAGAAAACATCAATGCTATTGTCCACTATCTGCAACAGCGTAACAAAGAGGAGAACGCGTTCCTTGAATATATTCAGAGTTTCTTTATTTTGCCAATGCCGTACGTACCCTAAAACGCCCAAGATAAAATAAAAACACAAAAAAGGAAAATCTTGTTTGTGGGAAAAAGTTTACCCTATGGTGTTGTGTGTGGTCTAGAGGGGTATTTTCTACATTCTAAACCTCTCTCTCCATATTCCCGGAGAGAAAGAACCATGCAATTTGGAATATGCGCGTTTCCTTATCCATCCGCCCTATTCCCCCACCCAACTGTTAGAAGAAAAAAAAATGAAAAAAAGGAGAACCGTGCGTGGTCAAACCCAACCTTCGTAACCATAGGAATATTGAAAGTGGGAAGTTTTGAGAGTGTCAAGCTGACGGACAGCTAGCAGTGCTTGCTGGGTTGGGAAAAAAAAATAATTGCGAATATTGTCAGGGTGGATTGCACAACTACAACGAAAAATCCAGAAAGCCCTATGAATTGGTCTCGTATGTGTCACCCGCCCAGCTCACCACTGCTACGTGAGACACACCTTAATGGGACTCTCCAGTCTGAGAGCTCTCCCCAGAACTCTCATCAGTAGTTGTCTGGTCCTCTGAAGCGGAACCTGAAGCGGAACCGATGGACTCGAAGCCAGCGAAGTCCTGAGCAGGGAGCTTCTTTGCGGAGGTTTTGGCGAAAAGGGATTGTGGTTTTGCTCTGCGTACAGTTAGTCAGCTTAAGGTGTAATTCTATGGATGTCAGGTAGCGTAGATGTGGAGATAATACGGTTGCGGGTCGGTGACTCACTTCATGAAATGCTTGTTCTTATACGCCGACAACTTCGCCGTGCACGGAGACATGATGTTATCAGATGGGCTCACATACTGCGGCATCCCACTACGATAACTCAGCCGTCAGCAAATTGTCACCAGATAGTTCGATAGAATACAAATAGCGACTTACTTTCCGCTCTTAAGCTTTGAATGCAACTGCTGCCTATGATACTCAAGAGACTTCCCATTCGCCGCTCCATGGTGATTGGGAGCAGTTCCAGAAGCACTACTGCCATCGCTGGCCATCTTGGGGTCGGAGGTGTTCACGTCACGATCGGAAAGGACGGTGGGGTTCGCATTGGAAGACATCCTTCTTTTTTGACTGACAAGAGTGAATGTGATGTTTCCTTCTACGAGAGAGAGATAGACAGATGTCTAAACCCGGATGAGAGACGAAGAGTGTGAATACGGATTAGAGTTGTGAGGTTTGGTTTGCGTGGGATGGAGGGGAAGCAGACTGAGTTTGCGAAGGAACTTTTTGGAGAGGCGAAAACGCTGCGTCGTTGCCCCAGCAACCACATGAGGATATGTAACAGAATCCTGTTCAGAGGTGTTGGACAATGCGCACGCATGTCACAGTTACATTGTTCAGATATGTATTAACGGCTTTAGAAATGCCGCAAAACTGTTATTTATCAATAACACATTTGTTATAAGTTTATATCTATGAAATGATAAGACAAGAAACACATCTACAAATGCGACTTATTCTGAATCCCATACTCCCTGAGCAACGCCTCGGCCTTATTCTTCTGCGCCTCAATCTTTGTCTGCAGTCCCTTTGCACGCTTATTCTCATTCCTCCCCATCTGTTGCAAATGAACCTCGTCTGGACCATCCGCAATCCTCAGTGTCCGCTGTTTCGCCCACATGTATGCCAGGGGTGTATCCTGGCAGACTCCGGCCGCACCAAATGATTGTACAGCACGATCGATAACCGTCAGAGTGACCTGAGGCACCATTATTTTAGCCTCAGCGATCTCCTTAAGTGCACCTTTGGCGTCTGTGGTGTCGATCTTGAGTGCTGCGGCAAGGACGACAAGTCGTGCGGCATCAATTTCCAGTCGGGATTTAGCAATCCATTCAATGATGACGCCATGCTCATTGAGGTGCTTGCCGAACGATGAGCGGGAGGGGTCGTTGACTCGAGCGATCATCCATTCAAGAGCACACTCTGACTGGAAGGAAGGAAAGGTTCAGCTTTGAGCGTATGAGCAGAATATATAAAGATGACGACGTACAGCGCCCAATGCCCTCATGGCATGGTGGATTCTGCCTGGCCCTAAACGGCCTTGAATAATCTCGAAGCCTCGACCCTCACCAAGAACTAGGTTCGATGCCGGGACACGAGCATTTTCAAAGATAATCTCTCCATGTCCATGAGGAGCGTCATCATACCCATAGACCGAAAGCATCCGCTTGACCGTGACACCCTTGGTCCCCGCTGGAACCAATATGACTGACTGTCTCTTGAACGGGTCTTGGTGGGTCGGGTTAGTCTTGCCCAAGACTAAGTAGATTTTGCATCGCGGGTCTCCTGCTCCACTGCTCCACCATTTCTACTCGATAGTCAGTAACTCCGTTAGATGTAAAGAATGTGAAGACTCATCGGCACGCACAGACCCGTTAAGCACATATTCATTGCCTTCTTTCCTCATTGTCAAAGAAATATTTGTAGCATCAGAGGACGCAACGGGCCGTTCTGTCATTAGGAAGGCAGACCGAATCTGCCCATCTAGAAGCGGAGCAAGCCACTCTTTTTTCTGTGCATCATTCCCATACTTCGCCAGCACTTCCATATTCCCTGTATCTGGAGCCGAGCAGTTCATCGCCTACAGCCCATCATGGTTAGTTCATTGAATGCTCCAGCTTCGGAGAGAAAGCAAAGCGGACCTCAGATGCGACATGCGACTTGCCCAATTGTTCAGCTATCAAGCCATATTCCAGATTCGTAAAGCCGGCACCCTCCTTATAATGTGTCTTGCTTAGGAAGATGTTCCAGAGCCCAAGCTTCTTTGCCTTTGCTTTCAACTCATCGATGACCGGGGGATACGATAACCACCGTTGTGCTCCCTCGCCGAGTTGTGCGTGAAATACAGCGTCGCAGGGAATGCCTAAACTTAGATGGTAAGTTTTCAATATTATCTAAAAGCAGACGCATAGGCTTTGGAGAAACGGACATTCTTCCTCTACGAACTTTTGTACCTACATGACACTTTGTGAGCGTTGACGGACGTCAGAGAGTAGTAGTGCTAGAGGTCATCGTACAATATCAAGGGTCTTTTTCGCTCGATCGCTGACTTTGTCAGCAACCAGTAGTGGAATAAGTGAAGATGCAGACATTGTTGATTTCGAATGTGCTACGGCTGTGAAGACTAAAATTATTTAATTGAAGGTTGATGTGATATTCACTTTGTAGATGTGGGAACTTGTTTTCGGCCATTCCAATGCCTCGGCAAGACGAAGGTTGATGAACTAGCACCAATACACTCTCGTGTTCAGGCCATGCTTTTACAACCCCAATAGAGCCCCACACCGGATAACGCCCGAGAAGATGCAAATGAGATACAGGGAAAATAGAAACATGAACATAACACCAATAGTGTTTACTCTTCATTCCCTGACCGATGTTTCCCCCTACGTTTGTTCGCTTTGAAATGCTTCTTGCTATTCATCGCTCGAACATCCGCAGGATCAATGTTTCGCTCGAGTGCGATCATCGTCCTTTGCTTTCTGCCACTGAGCTGCTTGCCTGATGCCACCCCTGACGCTATACCTTGCTCACTATACTTATGATTGAAGGGCATCTTCATAATGGCATCGTTCGCTTGACCCGGACCAAAGAAATTCTTATCCAAATTTGTTGACTTTGCGCCTTGTGGCATTGTTAAAGGGATAGAGTCGAGGTCATCCACCGGTGGCAGCTCCCCCGGGGGTCCCACCTGGGCAGTCAATGCCGCTCGGCGCTTCTGCGGCAGGTGCTCCTCGTCGTATAGCTCGTGGTTGAAGTACAGAGGGTCAATTGGCAGCTCTGATGGGGGTGGATGACAGAAAAGCAATTTCCCATTGACATAGTCCTTCAAAATATATCTCGCAGCCCTCGACTCATCGGGTTGACCCTGACCGGTTCGCATGAATCCTCGTGCTCGCGCATAAGCTGCGAGGAGTTCTTCGGCCGTAGGGATACCTACACCACCTTCCTCCAGCGGCCGCGTATGGATTTTCAGACCATACAGAGCCTCGATAAAAGCCTGAGGAATCCTTTGCGCCACTAGAGCGGTGGGGCCTGTGAATTCTCGTAGCTGATCAATCGGAAGCACGCCATTACAAACAAGCTCAGCCTTGGTTGTGGCGAAGTTTGGAAAGACCAACCCTGGGCAATCGCAGAGAAGGACGGAAGGGCTGAGGTGGATAGTCTGAAAATGCTTCGTTTTGCCCGGAGTGGAGGAAACAGAGACCTTTTTCGCGCCAATGAGTGCATTGATAGTTGAGGATTTCCCAACATTAGGGTATCCAACTAAACCGACTTGAATTTTGCGGGGATGCTCAGGGTCAGGATCTAGTAGCACTGTTAAAATTGTTATCAGAGAGAAACATATATACATGACTTACCCTCGACTTCTAGAGCATGTTCTAGAAACAGGGCTTCCAGCTCATGAACAGTAAGTATTCGAGTTCGTTGGTCTTCAACATCCACGCCATCTTTTGGACTATCTTCTTCCGGCTCTTCTCCGCTTTCCCAGTGGTCCTCTTCTTCATTGGATTGCTGAATGTCCAACCTTCCTGCTCCTACGACAAGGATATCATCACCCCCCTTAGTTTCTCCACTTATCTCATTATCCTCTAGCGAATCGTCCTCGCCCTCCTTCGGTGAAGCTTCCTCGTCCTCTGCAGTTTCAGCAAGTTCACCAGCCTCATTCATCTCTTTAGCAAGTGCAGCCGAAAAAAATTTGTAGCTAATGCCGTTCTTCTCGAAGTAGTCCGCCCATGCCCCCCTTTGCTCCTCTGTCAACATATCCGCCTTATTGACTAAGAGCAAGTTGTTCTTCTGTGAATCGACCTCCTTCACATACTTCTCCAGATCTTCGGACCTGAACATTAGCGGATTCCGTGCATCTACAATCTGAACTACCAGATCTGATCGCTCAATGACTCTCCACAACTGCCTCCAGACCTCTAAATTCCTCTCAAAGGGAGTCATAAGAAGATCGTTTGATTCTTGTAGTTCCGCTAAGCCTCTTCGCCACTCCAGCAACAATTCTCGCTCTCTCCTGTCCAACTCAGCCGGCGTAGTGGTTTCGTCCCATGGTGGCCTCCTCGGCACTGTCAATCTATTTTGATTTGCCTTGTGCTTCCGTACCGCAGACTGCTCCTCGCCTGCAGAGAGTAGGTACGGATTACGTTGGTTCGTATGAATGATCTTGATATTGTTCATCTTCTCCGCTGTAAAATCTGTTCCAGCCAGCTCTGCAGTACTTAAGAACTCATCAAGTGCGGCTTGCTCTGTGACACTTCTCATCTTCACCCAACTTGCCTCTTTCGGGGCATCCGTGACATACTAAGTGGCTACGTCAGCAGTTGACGCAGTTGTGCTGTATTTGTAAATATTGAACGTACGGTTTCCCCATTTACACCAGTTCTTCGAATACCAGCAGATACTTTCCTGCGATCGGCGCCCTTTCCATGGCCAAAACGGTCTTTCATAAGAGCATTACCCAGTCCGACCTGGGTTTTGGATTTTGCGAGAACCATATTGTCCTTACTTTGGGAACCTGGAGGATCTTGTGTGTGGTGTTGTTGGTGTGCTATGTAGTGGGGCAGAATGATCTCAAGTTAGATTTTCTTCGTTTGTCAGCGGAACAAATCCACCACCTTCGACAGATCACGACGAAATCAATATAAGAGTCGACCGGATATTTTGGGCGACTGCCAGGTGTCCCTAGTCTACTGTACGAAATGCCTACAAAGAGGTGGATGTAAGTTTGCTTTCTGTTTCGTCCTCGCAAGATGCCATTGTGGGGTATAATTTCTTTTTGTTCTAACAACTCTTATCGATAGCGATAAAAAAACCGCTACGACCTTTGCGCTGGTCCATCGACCGCAAAATGATCCCAGAATTCACGATGAAAATGCCTCTGATATGGTATTTAAGGAGGTGGCGGCTCCAAACCAGAAGGTTGGTCTTACAAAGACATGTGTCTTGGTTACGGTCTGGACTATAAACCCTGCTACGGATTTGGTCCTAGGCTTTTCTGACATGCACCTGCTTGAGCTTAACTTGTTGACATACCCTTCAGATTAAGAGCAGAGGCGATCTTGAAGAGGAACTCGAACTCGACTTAGGCTCTGTGCGGCCCAATGAAGGCGAAGCTGCCCTGCATGGCATCTACTACGACGACACTTCCTATGACTACATGCAGCATATGCGGGACATTGGAACCTCAACAGAGGCCTACTTTATCGAGGCGCCCTCAGTGACCCAAAAGGAGAAAGGAAAGGGTAAGCAGAAGCTCGAGGATGCGCTAAGAGATGCTTCTCTCGAGGACGAACCGAAGGTTCCGAAACCCCTCTTGCTTGATGAGGATATACTACCATCACGTAATTTAAAGAAGTCCACATACCAGGACCAGCAAGATATTCCGGACGTGCTTGCGGGATTTCAACCGGACATGGATCCAAGGCTCAGAGAGGCACTGGAAGCCTTAGAAGACGAGGCGTTTGTTGACGATGATGAGGATGTATTTGGGGAGCTGGTGAAAGATGGAGTGGAGGTACCTTTGGAGGATTTTATTGGGGGAGACTCTTGGGGAGATGGGGACGAAGGTTGGGAGACAGATGACACAGCTAAACCAGGCAAAGAGTACAAGAAGCGTGTTTCCTTTTCGGATGAGACGACCGGGGATGTTGAATCAACGGACGGAGCTGCGGGACATGGGAATGGGGGCTGGATGGCGGAGTTCAGCAAGTACAAGAAGGCTGAAAAGCCTAAAAAGGAGCAACCCGCTCCCTTAACCTCCGAGCTGGAGTCATCGATCATCACAGGAAGCTCAAGGACGGGAGTTCGACGAAAGAAACGAAAAGGTGCCTTGACTTCCAGCACTGGATACTCCATGACTAGTTCCTCTCTCTTCCGGACAGAGGGCCTACGTGCCCTAGACGACCGCTTCGAGAAGGTATCTCTCTGCCTTTCCTTGACCCATTCATTGCTCCTGAGGACCTATATATCTGACGTTTGCAACCAATAGATTGAAGAAGAATATGCCGACGACGGAATGGATGAAGACGACGATGCCAGCGTCTCGGTCGCCAGCTCCACCATGTCGTCGCGAGAACCAGTTCGCGCAGATTTCGACACTCTGATGGATGATTTCCTGGGCAGCTATTCCATGTCTGGCAAGAAACGCGTTAAGAAGGGGAAGTACCAGACTGGTATTGAGCAACTGGATGAAGTGGTGAGTATTATCATTAGCCTTGAGATCTTGTTCATTGTTTGCTTATAGTCGGCTGACTCTAAGCTTTTTCCACCATTGCAGCGGAAAGAATTAGGTCCGGCTCGGATAAGGCCGCAGAAAGTATAGATCAGTGTTCATGGATGGCGGTGTTTGGCGTTCATTTCCTAAAAACTGAAGATAGCTTGTTCAGCCAGATAACTAGATAGATTCGTATTCGGTAGAGATACAGAAAACACCCTTGAAGATCCGTGGCGAAGATTCCTTGCGCCGTCGCTATCAGCAAGATCTAATCCTCCCTTTTTAGTCCAAGCTTGCACTGAAGAGACTCGTCCAGCGTAGTTGCTAGTGCCGTATCAACAGGATTGATGTAAGCTCGAGTTTTTGTGTTGGTTGCCGTGAACGGTGCCATAACAAAACGACTGCGAGATGGCGTTCAACTGGAATATACGTGGAAGTTGACCTACGAAGTGGCCTGGCCGAGAGATCTCATACCCTAGGGCGCATCCAAGACCACAGAAAGAAAAGAGCTATTTTCTGCTTCTGAAATCCGTGTGTGCCAAAACACGATGCCTTCATTGTTTGCAGCCCCTTTTCCCAGCCAAACCACACTAAACCAAATCAAGCAACCCACCTCTCAGCACCCTCTTAACCACAAATAAACCTCGCTTACTTCAACCCGGCGTCTTGGTGTTAGATTAAGAGCTGCACCAAGATATCGAGATCCGGCACGTCAAACCCGCGTTCGAATCCCTCCAGGACCACGTATACGAAAAAGACGTAGGCTGGGACTACTCCATCCGGGGTAGGCGGCTGAACTTTTGCCTCTTGTTCCTCTGACCTTCCTTTTTTTTCTTTTCTTCCTCCCTTCGGCGCGGTGGTGTAACTGAGATTCCGAGAGCATGATCCTATTTCACAAGTCGGAATCCACCTTTGACCACTGTGGAACGGTGGAGATTCTGGTCATGGTCGCAACCAGCGTGAGACCACGATTTCCGAAACATGCTGTCTTTCTTGAGATGCTATGGTCTGTATTGCAAACCAGATCAATCTATTCGAGAAGTCCTAAGAATATACTCTACACACATATACAGTACCAGGTCGTTAATGTTCTCGTTTTTGACCGAAAATCCCATCAGAATGAGAAGATAAAAGACCTGGGACTGTACTATCTTACAGCGCACCGCCTACCAACCCCACAATCCACATCGCAATCCGAACACTAGTACCGACTCTCCTCTCAGTCCTCGTAAAGTCATCCAACGTCATCCCCCTCGCATTCTCTAGCAACCATTCCTGCTCCTCACCCAATCTTCTTTTCAGTTCTTCATTCCGCGTCATCACTAGCGTGTTGACCTCTAGATCTAGTGAATAGGACCTCTTCGTATAATTCGAACTTCCGACTAGTGTCACACTAGGATGTTCTTCGCCGGGCAATGTCACCCATAGTCCTTTCGCATGATAGGTCCACCCGCCAGGTTCACCTACTGTACCTCGCCTCCACTCTTTCAACTCAATCTGTGATCCCCGATCGGCAGACTGCACGCTCTCTAGGAAGCGCCGCGAAAGTAAGGTGTACGCTGGGGGCAGTAGCCCGGACACCCCTTTCGAGCCGTAGAAGCCGTTCGCCCAGGGCGAGGCGGTGACGACGGTACCGCGCTGGGATTTGGATGCTAGGAGAAGGGCTTTCAGATCAGGGCGAATGTTGAAGTAACCTGCCGTGAGCATCCATTTTGATGCTGCAAATTCTTCGGTAGTCAGAGCTTTCAAGATTGTGGCAAGTCCTGGATGCTCGGTAGACGTGTCCGGTTGAAGAAGAGGCGTAAATTGAGATAGAGGATAAACGACAGTGTCATATTCAAGAGAGCCCCCAGGGGCACGATTTGAGGATGGCGGTAAGGGCTTGATTAGTGGATTGAGTATTAAGCTTGCTTTACTGATAAATGCGTTTGGGTTGGTCAGTGGGACTGGAGCTGGGTTTGAATCAGGCCATTCGAGAAGATAGCCGGACGAGCTCAGAGAGTCCGCATCATTGTCCGGACTGGGGTGGACGAGGTAACTCAAGCTGCCAATCGCCTTTTGAATACGGGCAAAGTAGTCTGTGATTTCCTTTGAGGAGAATACATGGTATCTGTCCTGGCGGTTTGTGAAGTAGTCATTCGATAAATTTGCTCTGAGGGTTGTCGGAGAGGTTAGCCTCCAGTTCCGTATAGAAGACACAGCAGCGAGGAGCTCACACCCAGAAATAATTATTTCGTCATCAACTCCATATAATTTCATGTGCTGTAGTCCCCATCCTTCGTTGATGCGACTCGGTATAACTTTCTTCCTTAATCCCGCCAAGTTTGGGGTGTGATACATCCGAATCTCCACCCTCTCTGGCCCGAATTCCGTAACAAGAGGCGCCAGGAGAGAAGCGCATGACGCGTCTGGTGATTCCCGAGTTCCCCTAAGCGCATCTATGAGGAACGAGACTTTGAGTTCAGGGTGAGATTGTAGAGCTTGTCGTATTGTAGAAATCTGGAGAAACATTAGCAGGGTAAGCAGCACAGATTTTTGGGATCATCTTACAAGCTCATGTTCTGTCTTGCCAATGTATAATGTCGAGAGAAATATCCGGGAGCGGGCATTTACTATTTTCTCCTATCTCACACCTCAGTAAGTTAAATACTCGAAGATCAAACACACAGAATATGCATATTACAAACCTTCAACGTATCATAAAATTCTGTGGGATTCTGCAAGATTCGTATCTGCGAAGCGTGAATATTGAAGCGTGGTGCAATTCTATCTAACTCGTTAGTCAAACCCCCTAGCATCGACGCCGAAGATGCAGCAGAGGGCGGATTCAATGCTGTCGTTGACGTAGAGAATCCACGAGCTCCCGTGTGACAAATTTGCCGTCTTAGCATGGGCAAGTTTCGAAGCACGGAACATCTTGTAATGTGCCCGATCACCATCGTATAGTGCGACGGATCAGCCAGAGGCAATCGCAAAATCTGTTCGAATTGCAGTTATGTAATTCTTTCGGAAGCCATTCTTGATGATGATTGATTGGGAAAGTGGCAGGCGGAAAGCGACCCCAAAATTTTGACGGAGCTTGGCTTTCGCCAGGTCAAGCTTACAATTATTTTCACAAAACCAATTCATCCAGGAGAGAGAACATGTGCTACGTTTTCGGGCAATCCATGAATTCTTAGACCATAATCACTTTGAAAGTAGAAGATAGATAGCGTGCTACAGTGCTATGAGGTCCACCACTCAATAAGAAACACCTTCTTAGCCCGACGAATGTTAACAACCTCCTTTATCCTAACACACCAGACAACAATTCCCACCACTTAAAACCTGCACGTGGTGATCAAACCACTGCCGAAGTAGCCGTAGATCGCAACGTTGATGTAGAGGTAAGACTTTTGAATCGACGAGCACATCTCCGAAGATGAGCAAAGGGACCGAAACTCAAGGCGGTGTGTTTACTGAAGGAACGAGGAGGTTTTGATCGAGCTTCTGAGGTGTTTACTTGCTGCAAAAACGACCGCAAGTTAATCAAGGGGATATCGGATGAAGGAGACGTAACTTACCTGCGGGCCCTAGTCTTCCTCCTCTTACGCTTGAGGCGTCGAACTCGCTTCTTCCTCCATTTCGCTCTCATCGTCGATAACTAGCTAATCTTGACAACTTAGATTAGCAATGACGACGCTTCTAACGCAGCCAAATACAATACATATTGTTGCATCTCGACGCAGTGCAAATAAATGGGACAAGATACAGGAAAACTGGTGATACATACTCGTTGTCGAGGATGAGTGTCTTGGTGGACAGGTTGGTGTTGTTGTGAAGAAGCGAGCGGGGCTTAAGTCTTTGGTTCGAACGCCGCTTTAGAGGTGCAGTCACAGTAGGGCTAAACAATCAGCCCTAGTAAAATCAGATGATGGCGAGTCAAACTCGCGTTTATCAAACGCGTTCCCCTCAACAGTTCCCAACAACCTCAGCAGCTCAACATACGCGCAACATGGAGAACTTAAACACACGCAACAACAACTCTTTTATTGTGGGGTATCTCACTGGCAAGACTAATACAGGGGATCCAGGTATATTCAATATCATTTATTTTCCCCGCCAAAAGCTTATATAAAATAGTGCGAATAGAGATCGTTCCCGGTAGCGACATTCTGGTGGGCAGGGATATGAAGCGCTGGTATGACCTATCAAGAGTTATAACAATGCAATCACTCACATTTGAAGCAAATGCGTCTTGTCGAGTACTGTAGTCTCGAATATTCACCTACGTATTTACTGCATCCTGTTTGAGGATGGGATGTCTCCGGAGCACCCACCGCTTGTATATTGTGAGGATCTATCAAGGAATGGTACCGTCTGGAACACGGTGACCATTAGGAAAGGGAAAGGAGCGGTTCTACTTAGCGAAGGAGACTGCATTACAATTAGGGATGCAGTCAAATTAACCTTCAATGAAAATTTGCCGCCGACTGTGAAACAAATGGACGAAGTACAAGAGGCTGAAAAGAAGGTAATTCATTGCCAACGCATTCATCCAATGTCTCCGGAATGCAACTTAACAAGTCTCAGCTCTTCGCAGACCGCTACATTATCACAAATCGCAAACTCGGGACTGGAGGCTATGGAACAGTCTATATGGCAATTAACCAGAAGACTAAGTGCCAACTGGCTTGCAAAATCGTGGATCTTCGGGCCTCACCGCCATTGGGAAAGCACTCCGCGGGTGTCCATTTGACAGATTCGGATGATCAGCAGGAACAAATGGGCGTAGAGGCAAACAGGAACCTCAATGGATGGATGCGTGAAGTAGATGTACTGAAGTCACTAAGCCACGTGTGTCATTCCACAAGACATTGGAAGCCTATCGCTGATGTTTCGGAAGCCAAATATCATAGGTCTCGAAAAGGTGTTTAGATGCGATAGCACCATGTATAGCCTAGTTTTCGACTGACGACTCTATGCACTTACACTAACATCTCATAGGTACATCTTTGAAGACCTCATCACAGCAGGTGATCTGATCTCCTACCTCGATTCCAAAGGTTCTCTTACAGACATAGAGGCGGCTGTGGTGATTAGACAGATACTCAAAGGCTTGGAATACTTACATGACAAAGACATAGTTCATCGTGACCTAAAGCCTGACAATGTGCTAGTCACCTCGACAGCAGCGGGCTCAAGGGTGGTGTTGACAGACTTTGGATGCTCTGCGATAACCAGAGAGAAGTCGAAGCGAATGATGACTATGGTGGGGACTTTAGAATACACAGCGCCGTGAGCATTATCTGTGTCTGGATAACCCTATTCTACTGCTAACCCTCAAAATTAAGTGAAATATATTCAGGTCGGAGGGCAACTGCCGTAGTCAAAGGCTACACCAAGTCGATTGATATGTGGGCATTGGGTGTGCTTAGTACTCAGCTTCTTACAGGGGTGTCTTTCTTGCACGAAACCGATTTCCCGGGTTTGTCTCTTGAATGTAGAGTCTCAGCTGCACGCAACCTGAAAATTCAACGCATGGAGAGCGGGGATTTTGAGTGGAAAAACGTCAAGCCTCGCGCAAAAGACTTTATAAAGAAGTTGTTGGTCATGGATCATGACAAAAGGATGACAGCCCAGCAAGCACTCGGGCACCATTGGTTCACAAATAAGGAACACAAGGCCTTGCATGAAGAAGTCTATCGACGAGCTGTCAGAGATTGGAAACCAAGGGCAAAATCTTCTAACATTATCGAAGACATTAGTTTTCCGATTCTGAAACAGGAACCAGTTGGGCCCTCAATAGGAGGCACCGTATCGAGCTATTTCCCCAGGCTTTTACCAGATATCGCACAAACAAGATGCATGGCACCTTTGCCCGCAACGGAGGAAGCAAATGGAATAGATGAAAGCTTATCCATCTCTGAACCCTGCTATGTTGGGCGGGCACCCATCGCAAAAATGTGTGAGGTCAAAAACTTACAAAATGGTTAGCACGATGATAACATTCAATATTTTTCTATTTCAACATGTGGTTCTAGATTTGCATATTATCTCATGACTACCTGCTATCCGCTCTGACTGATTCTAACGTCCTTGTATATATATAGCTTGGAGTCGTTCGATCCCATTTCCCTTTGAATGTCAGTGATGACCTGGAAGCGCAGTTGAAATTCACTGGAATTTAAAGAGAAGAGTCAACCCTGATGAACCTATACGCGAGAATGTTGCAGGATCTCCCTGTTGTAGCTTATATATATACAATGTCACTGCTGCTTAAATCTCTTATAGTTGCAGTCAGCTTTTTTTCTTCCTTGATCTCCCTGGTTCGGAATGATGGGACTAAGTACTCCGGTTCTTGTACGTTTTCAATGTTCTGCACGCATCTGATTACCTCCAAGGGCTTGGACTTGCGTGTTCCCTGTCATGATGGAAACGGCTCTGTAGGATCTCTACAATAAAGAAGCCTGGATAGCTCCCTCTAGCTCTGACCAACTGGAAGGCGCTAGGAATAATTATAAGAACCCCCAGGACATTTATTGGCCAATTGAGTTTAGGAGCTACGGCCTTGCCGACAGAAAACTGCTTTCCCCCCAACAGTGAGTTGTGCCCCAATTATCTCCGCAGAACTTCCACCACGGGTAGATATCTTCTATTAAGAACCACCTCAGGTCATAAGCCTCATAGATAAGAACAACGAAATCCTTGGAATCATGTGTGTGGGAAAGTTCAATTCAAAGTTGACACATCAATCTCAAGGTGGTATTTCTGGATAATAGAGAGAATAGGAATAATCATCATCGCCTCGCCGTAAAACCAGCCCTCCCACTGAATATCCCGCACGTCCCATGCGTCATCGTCATCACAGGCGCCCGTAAGGCAAGCGTGTCCGCTTAGCTGTTTGCCACTTCCTCGGCGCATAAGCCGCAGCATAATGCCTCGCCGGCACAGCAAGCAGCGCAGCAGGCGCAACTGGAGAGAGACAATAACGCGTCAGCATAACATGATCCTTCGTAGATCCAACAACCACCCAACCACCAAGAGAAGGATAAATAAAGATTGCAGTGTCCAACTCACATGCCACAGCAGCATTCCTCACCAGCTCCACCGCCGCGGAGACCAAGCTTTGGTTCCGCAGTCATCGTGTTGGTCGGTCTCTGTACGTGAAAACACCGATTCATCAGCCATCGCTCACCTGAGCCGACACCACCCCGAAACCCAAAACGAACCACCCCATCAAGAAAACCACATCGAACCATCCTAATCTATCAAGAACTAAAGGCATATTCGCAAAACATACCGGCTGTTCCGAACTGACACGAGCTGCGGAATCAGCAGCCGACGACGGCTGAACCATCATCTGAACCGGCTTCGGCTGAGCGACTGAAGATACTTGAGTCATGATTATTGATCTCTGTGTTTTGTTGCTTTCTGGATGAAGGGCGCGTGGGAGGCTGAGGGAAGATGGTTGATTGACGGTTGGGGGTTGGTGGTGGTGGTATTAGTGGCTTGTTTAAAGTACGCGATGCGAGTGAGGAAAGCCGACGGCAAGAGAGCAAGAGAGTGAAGGGCCTGGTCTATTTATATGTTCGGTGAAGTTCAATGCATGCGCTGTTCTGTTCCTGCCCGCCCGTGCCACCCCCCACCCTCCCGTTTGTCTTCCCCAAAGTGGCGGGCACGACTTCCCTTGGAGCTACATACTCCGTACTCATGGTTAAAACGTATGGAGAAGGTTGCTGGCAATCATCAATCGGGGGTTATCCTACTTTCCTTCAAGGCTCACTCCCTTTACGCGGTATCTTCCCGGTTTCATTTACCAACCATCAGAGTCAGTTCATTCACACTCACTCGTGTACCATTCATCCGCCGCGTAAGATGAGTTGAATTTGAGGGTCCAACCGCTGCACGGGATGGATGGATGGATCCTTGCAAGCAGATGCCGACAATGGCATGGCTTCGCGAGACACCCAATAGGGAGCCTTTATCCCTCAGCATGCAAGGAGAATGTTTAGTGCAGCGTACTGCGTGTCACCGAGTACGCAACGGAGCAAAATCCCGCAGCAATCGAATCCATCAGTTAATCGACAGAGGCCCAGGCAAAGCTAAAAAAGCTTGTCCTGTGAAATCGAAGGAATTGGCGGTCGTTTATCACGGTCCCCGTGCATTGCTCCGTTAGTTTGTGTCGCTCTGGTGGTGGCGCAGTAACTTATTATTTCTTGCTCTCTTGGGATAGGATAATAGGATACCCAACCCAAGGGAATTATATACTGCGCAGGAGGATAACAATGATACAGACAGGCGGCGGGCGTTATATTTGATGACATCAGATTTCCTCTGGAAAGGAAACATCAGGGGAAAAAGAAAATCGATACTCCGTACCGATTACCTCCAGAGAATATAAAACGGCTCCAGCTGAATCCGATAAACAAAGGAAAAACAAAAGAAAAGAAATTTAATGTTTTAAGGGAACGGGATAATCCAATCTTTTATGCATTCATGCGGTTGTTGCCGGATTTGGGCCGAACGATGAGACCGATATCATGAACGTAAAACTATCAACAGAAAAGAAAAAAACTGGACGTCAGCGAGAGTTCGTGTCAACGGCGTAAGGAGAAAAAAAAAAAAAATGAGGAATTGAACTAACTCCGATGATATAGTGGATGCCGACGATCTCCTCGTCATCAGGACATCTCATAATCCTACTTTCTATCACCGCCTCCGGCGGCGGCTCATCCGTGCAGAGTGAGTAATCCGCAATGTTCTTCTTGCGGCCTGTGTTCGTCTCGAGCGAGAGCGCGATGATCCGTTTGCCTTGGTCGTGCAGGTGGAAGGTTACATGCATTGCGATGATACGTTCGGATTGTGAACCTGGATATATGCCTTGTGTCAGAGATGGATGTTCCAGAAGCAAAGAAGCACGAGCCAGTCCAGATGATGGGTGCCGTTACCGTTTATGTGCATAGTTAGATCTTCTGTAGATCTAGCGAATAGATCCTTCCACTCCCCAAGGATAACAACGCCCATCCGAGGGTCTCCGTGGAACTTTAGAGCTCTTAATCCGTATCTTCCGGGGTTTTGAATAACGTACGACTCGACCTTCTCTAGAAGCTCAGGCGAGAAGAGGGAATATGCCCTCTGTGGAGCACTGATATCTTCTGGGTATTCTTCTCTTTCAACGTCGGCGCAGAATCTGCAATCCTTTGGTAACTCTTTTGGATCGCTTATCCACATCAAATCTGTTGCTTCATCTATATCAAGATTGCTTTTAGATGGAGGCTTTGCTGAGATTTGCTGTTCATCATCGTGGCTTTGAGACTCCTCGTGGAGTATTCCAATAGAGTCACACTTGTCGGGCTAAATTTTTGACCGTCAGTTAACACTCATCTTAGCCCCAGAGGTACGACAAAAGAACCCACTTTAGAGAATGTCATGTAGATCCCAACGGCTTTTCGTCCTTTAGGCGGGGCCTTATAAATAGTGTTGCCGGTTGCACGGCCAATCCATGGAGTTGTCCGCCCACGACTTGTGTAGAGCTACATATAGTCAGTGGGGCATCCTTAGCCTCAGTTATTTGGAGATCCTACCGCGAGCGCACCGCCTTCACAAAAGGAAGGGTTTCTTGCAACAAAAATAGATGTAAACACTTCATCTGGATATAAAAGAAACAAGGTCTCGTAGGCAGAGGCTTGACCCAAAGATTCAGTATCCCAGGAGCCTCCGCGTCTGAAACGAAGTCCGCAGAATTGGCCTCCCGAGACATAGCCCTTGACACCATCAACCTTGTCTTCTAGACTGCGGTGATCAAAAAAATCCGAGAGAACCCGAAACTTCTTCGATAGCTGATCAGATGCTTCAACAGATGGTCGCGTTCTTAGGCATAAAGGAGACTTCCAGGGATGCTGAAATTGGGCAATCAAGTCAAATTCCTTTCCTATGGTAATCGAATCCAAGTCCAATTTGAACAGTGGGATCCAATCTGTAAGGCGGTTGGAAGTGAAAGTGAATTGGATGCCAGCAAGATGCTCGGACTCAACCTCAATCTCGGGAACCGACCGTCTATGTCGCTCGCTAGTGAGAAACTATGCGTTGTAGTATTAGCTATTGCCTAATGGACCAGGAGGAAAACTCACAATGAGCTTCGGAAGTTTACGATAAGGGCCTGTGGCTGTAAACTTGATCTCAGGATTCTGGAGAGCAATGCAATTGATACGCTTCCTAGGATTGATGATTTCCTCGGTTGCAGTTCCTCTGGTACTTCCAAAGTAGTGATCAGGACAGCTTCGGTCGAAGTAACGAAACCGTATCCCATCCATTTCGCCGTAGATAATTATGGAAGAAATAGGATCCAAGAACGAAACCCAACCCGTATATTCAAACGGAGCTTCTACCCCCACAGTCTTGTGACAGACACTACTCTTTAAGCCACGGACAAAATGGCTTGGGGGCGGTCCGTCAACCCAATAATTATTATATTCATCTGGCGCAGCAAACGGTATTAGGAATTCTTGAGAGCTATCTATTGACGGTGGCCCAAAAATCGATGTGTTCGACGAAGGAGGGGGACTGGGTGGGAAAGGCGGTTCTGGATAGCAGACAACTCCAAGTTGAACGATTCGCTTCAGCTGGATCTTGTCAGTTCATCGGACATCCCCCCTGACAGCTATCCATACCTTCGGGTCGCAAATGCAGTGAAATCCGATCACCGCGGATTTCAAGTACACCCACTCTGCCGATCTCTGTTTCTCAGGCTCATTGGGGTCGGGTGCATAGACCTTGTGCTGGCCGAGATATCGCTCACCAAATACGGGATTGGGATTATGAGATAATGTTGATGTGATCACCTATTCGTGTAAGCCCATTCCGTCGGACAACCAAGCACTGTTTGACGCACCTGAAGACTGTGAATCCCCATATCCCCATGACCGATAACAACACCTACGATGACCTTATCTGCTCGAGCCTTGAAACTAGTGACATTTTCGCCGCTACAGATACCAAGATCTTTTACCACAATGCCTCCATTTTCTTGTTCGTATTGAAATGTTAGACCTGTGAGAAAGTTTCCATCGGAAAACCCAGAGATCATTTTTAGTCTGCCAGGCGGCTGATACTGCGTTGTGGGCTCAAAAACCTCACACTCTGCGGTCCGGATTCTCCAATCGCCAATTGTAGGACCCTCCCTTTCTAGTATATCAACGTCATTGGGAGGAAGCTCCGCCCAAAGGGAGACCTCCTGGTGTGATAGCGGGACGCTGAGTGGTGTATTATAGTTTGTATCTATGCCCTTCTCTTCGATAATAGCAAAGGTCTCAATGTAGCCAAAAGAGTTGATGAAACCCGTAAAGCCGGCGAGAATGCGGTATTTTCGGGGAGCAACCAAACGCCGTACAGGGCCGCTCCAGTTTCCAAAGCACGGAGAGTAGCATTCACCTCTTGAATACTCATTAACTGGGTAAGTAGAATCATCAAACACAAGACGTAACCCCTGAAGATAGCCACGGTTCCAACAAACGATGAAACCTGTCAACACCAATGGGGCCGTTGACTCCAAACCGTACGTCTCCGACACAGAGGTTTGTCTCCCAAAGGATTTTCTTGTTTGAATTATTTGATCTTGTCCGGGCCATTTGGGTTCAAACAAAACCTCAAATCCACAGACATTCCCAGTTCTAGGATCCAGCCATATTTCCACAGATACGACCGCTCGAACGAGGTCAGCAGCAGCTATCCAGGATCTCGTCTCGCTTGGGTCGCCCGAGTCGCTCGAGTTAGATGAACTCAGGGACCAGTCATCCGAAATGGTTTCACTCGGGCTTTGTGATATAGACAGAGGGCTATCCGTTGTAGGGAAAGGTGTTGTAAAAATTGTCGTCTGTAGATAACCTTCGGCTCCAGATCGAACTCCGATGTAGCCTCGTACAACAGCAGTTCTCTCCGACATCTTTTCACTCAGCCCAAAGTTCACTTCCAAGTTTCTTGCTGATGTCTCAACTAGCTCGTCAGCCATAGGCTCGATGATCTTCCAGATACGACGACGATTGCGCAAACTATCGCTCGTCCGCCACTCCCTTGAGATTCGTTCGTACACCATTCTCCAGTCAATCCGGGGTTCATTGTTTGATGAAGAGTACTGCTCAGTCTTCTTCAGGAGTTTTGGTAGGTACGCCATCTCTTCTTTGATGAACCTTCTAAACTCCTTCTGTGGTACTCGGACATAGCTCACAGGAACAGACGCGGATCTCAAACGACCAGTCTCAAGACAGGTAAGATAGCTGATAATCTCAACGATTATCTCCTGCGGCAATTCCCAAAAAGGATCCTGGGTACAAAATTTCTGGATAGATGCAACGCCGGAGCTATCAACGCTTACATCCTCAGTGGGTAAATTGATGGGTTCATCCAAGAGTGGTGTAATTGCCGGACTGACTACCAGCCACTAGGAATCGTCAACAGTCGCTGATACGGGGTGAAGAATGTTCCACATACGTGAAGCCCCTCAACATGCAGCCATTTTTGACCGTCTCCACAAAGCTGCGCTTCACGATAGCCCGCATTACCCACCATACCTAGGGACAGCCGTGTGATACGGTCCGCTGGAGTTTCATCATATAGACCTTGCGTCGAAAGTTCTGACTTGCTACGCGTACAAGGTATCAAGTCTCGCAGATATCTCCACAAGCCGTCTGTGCTGATATCTTCCCCGACGGCCATGCTCGATATCCCCCGCCTCTCCCCACAAACATTAATGGCAAGATCGAGAAGGTCCCAACATTCATCATGGAAAGGAATGCTTGCAACATGGAACTTCCTATCTCTGCGATCTGGCTCCTCATACATGTGGAACCCAAAACCTGTGTCTTCGAATTCTGGAATACCAGGTTGCTCTCCTTCCTCATCTTCAAAGTCCAGTTCTATCTCGATCGACGGATATGCGTCAGCCCAGGACGCATCCTGACGCACAGATCCGCGTCCTGTCAGATAGGTGCATTGCTCTTCGCTAAGCTGATCAGGGCCGCCTTCAGGATGTTCCATTGCTTCTTGATGGATGAGAGCACGGATAATATGCGTCCACCTCATGTCCTGGCTGCTGATTTTGCTTCCGTCGTATGCATGCAAGATCTTGCCCTGGCCAATGGTCTCAAGAGCGTTGCCATAATAGCCTTGAGTCAGGTACTCAAGTTGAGCCCTCCCGCTGAGTCCATCCCATACCTCTTGAACTGATACCTCCGCGTTCCGTTCAGTTGGAATAGAAAACTCGTCCAGACCTGATACGTCATCCGTAGAAAAATCATGTTGTCCTGAGGCACAGTCCGGATTGGCGCTCTGCACGTCGGTTCTGAAAACGCGCGCGAAAGGGCCCCCACAAAGCGCACAGAAAAATTGAATTCGGTACCTGTCCTCTGTCCAAAAAGACGCCATATGACTGCAATTGCCCTCAGGTCATTGCTTGCAGAGGAAATAAGAATCAGGTCTATGGCACTGGAAACATGACTTCCCTGCCAGGTCTATTGACGAGGAGGGCAATTTTGCAAGGAAATCCTATGCCTATATTTATGTTTTGAGATCGGAATGGTTGAAGGGGCCGCAGCCAGCTCATCGCTTGTATGGAAATGTTTCAATACTGGTGTGGTGGGGGCCGGCGGTTC
Organism: Sabuloglossum arenarium; assembly: GCA_022345705.2. Classification (NCBI taxonomy): domain Eukaryota; kingdom Fungi; phylum Ascomycota; class Geoglossomycetes; order Geoglossales; family Geoglossaceae; genus Sabuloglossum; species Sabuloglossum arenarium. The sequence continues at coordinate 123,411 of JAJDMY020000329.1, forward strand.
GAACGAAGTCGCGCTTGGTCTTCCATCTTCAGAGTTGCACTTTTTTACGTGGCGCTACCCCAACCTCTCAAAACCCATGTTTGTATCACGGCGATGCAACTAATATAGTGTGCTGCACTGAACATGGCTAAATGGAGCGCCTCTCATTGGATTGCCGAATTCCCCGCTGTCGCTTCTTCTGCGGAGCCGAACTTGCAGAATCTCTGCAGAAATATATCACTGACCAACCCCATCGCTGACGACGTTCAATCAGGTATTTCTTAAATTCTGCTATAGCCTAGCAGAATCATCTTCTACGAAGAAGGGTGAGCAAAGAATACAATAGGTGCAAAGTGAACCACATGATGCCACGCTTCATCCCCTCAGCATCAACCTCCTTATATCGGCAACAAATCTACCCACTGGCGAACAGCTGTCAAACTTCTATGTCCACATCCGCTTTACAAGTACAGGCCCTCCGGCTCACTCTCACTCTTCGTCTTCAATACTCTTTCCCTTGCCGTTCTGAAATCTTGCATCTGCACCCTCATTCTCCGCTCTCTCAGTGCCATCAACCCAGCCTCGGAGCAAATGGCCTTGATATCCGCGCCAGATAGGTCATCTTTCTGGTTGATAAACTCATCAAGATCGACGTCATCGTTCAGTGACATCTTGGAGGTGTGAAGAGTGAAGATTTTGCGCTTCGTATTCTCTGTGATTAAGATTAGCATTAGATACGTTAGGGTGCATGCTCCGCAGAGGGTGGAACTCTAGACTCACGGTCGGGGTTCTCAAAGAGAATTTTTCTGTCAATACGGCCAGGACGAATAAGCGCAGGGTCAAGAGTCTCAATCTTGTTCGTAGCCATGATGACCTTGACATCTCCACGGTCATCAAACCCGTCAAGCTGGTTCAAGAGCTCCAACATTGTTCGTTGAACCTCACGTTCACCACCAGAGGATGATTCGTAACGTTTAGTACCAATGGCATCGATTTCGTCGATGAAAACAATCGAGGGTGCGTGTTCAGCGGCCACCTAAAATACAAAACAACGTGTGAGTGCCCTGGCTCATACGCTAATGATGAAAACTTTGCACATACTTGAAAAATCTGCCGACAAAGTCTAGGCCCGTCGCCCAAATATTTTTGAATCAGCTCGCTACCAACGATTCTCAAAAAAGTTGCACTGGTTTGGTTCGCGACAGCCTTCGCAAGTAATGTTTTACCAGTTCCCGGCGCCCCATACAGAATGACTCCTTTCGGAGGCTTGATACCCATTTCCTCGTACAGCTCTGGATGAAGTAATGGCAGTTCCACGGCCTCTCGCACTTCCTGGATTTGTTGTTCCAGTCCACCAATATCGGCGTAAGACTCTGTAGGGGCTTTATCGAGCTTCATTACCGAGACCAGGGGATCCGCATCATCTGTCAATACTCCAACGACCGAAACGGATTTATGGTGTAGAAGGACACTTGCTCCTGGCTCCAGGAGATCCTTGTCGACAAATGACATGATCGACACATAGTATTCCGGCCCAGTGGCGCTGGATACAATTGCATGATCATCATCAATCATCTCCTCTAGATTTCCAACACCCATGGGGCTCCCTCTCATATCATCAACTCGTCCTCTTTCATCCGCATTCCGGTCGAGCACATCAGAGTCTCCTGACGCTGGTCCGCCAGCCTGAGCGGCCTTGGCTTTACGAAGTCGCTCCTGATTCTCAACATATTCCTCTTCAAGGAGAAGGTGATCGTGGATACGTTGCATACGGAGGTATTTCAGCTTGCAGCGAGAGGTCGGGTAGATTGTTGGCAGCTTTGAGGCAGCATTCGGGCCAGCCGCACGGCGTTTCTTGCGGCCGATGCGGGTGGTGGGCTGAGGAGGCGGTTCATACTTCGGCTTGTCCTTCTGTGGCAATATTAGCTCCAGATTCTCAGATGAAGAGCACAAGCTTTTGTTGATTGAACATGATAGTGTCGACATCCGAATGCGTCACGTAAAAGCAGTACCTTCTGATCTTTAGCATTCTTGTCATCCCCGCCCTGTTGGTTTCCACCGAGATTCGATTGTCCTGAACCCTTAAGAGAAGAAACTCTCAGTCAGCACGCTCCCCAGCTTGAAAGTGACACAATTCATAAAGAGATGATATCAAGCAGCTACAAGTCCTCGCTGTTCCAACAATACCATCCAAACTTGAATCTGAAGCATGTTTCCATGTAGCCTTGACGATCACAGCCGAGCTCTCGCATGAATCAAACCAGCTTCTGATGATCGACTGTAATGCCTTCGATCAGGCCAGGTCATAAAACCGGGCTGCCTTACCATGCTGAATATGAACTTTCAGATTCTGATGAGACCCGGCTTATCCGACAACGTGATAAATGCCGAACCTGAGATACTGATGGTATGTAACGATGAAACTGGATTTGAGGTGAAGAAGGAAACTTGATGCGGAAAGGTTGTTTGAGCGAGTCGCGTTCAGGTAGACGCGAACCGCGCGTCTAACCTTTGGGATATGCACGTGATCTCCAATCGAGCGCCAAAGGCAGGTCGACACGTCGAAATCGAAGGAGCTTTCATATCCCAGAACCACAGTTTCTATTGCGGCGTCTAATTCTGTCTAATACCTGTCACAGAAAGATTCATCGTACAGTACAGCGCATAAGAAAAGTCTACGCCGTTGCGGCAAAAGATAGCGACGAGAAAGGCAACTTCACAGCTTCTAGCTACTACTAGGAAAATATATCCGTTCGTGAGAGCAGCGGTTGACACAGACACGGAGGTACTCAGAGTTTCGTCACAACATCGGCCCCACCACCAAGGCCATCGGTAACTACGTTCGCCTTTCTTGAATGTTAGTTTTCCTCCTAGATCAGCCACTTGCTGCCTTGCCCTGGAGAGCCGAGCACAGCCTTACTCACTTCTACGTTAACAGCCTTCCTTCCACCCTTCTCTAAGAATCTCACTCTGCACTTTGTTTCCGCCCGCACAAGATCTATCTGTCTTTCGTTATTAGAACGCCAGAATGTCTTCCAATCGCTCCCGCCGCATTGCAAAAGAGATTGCCGACATCCACTCTGATACCTCTTCCCATATCCAGGCGGACCCCGTTGGAAACGGGGATGACCTTACCCACTTGAAGGGTCAATTTAGAGGACCCCCAGGTACTGCCTACGAAGGTGGCAACTTCGTCGTGGACATCAAGATCCCTGGCGAGTATCCATTCAGGCCACCGATTATGAAATTTGACACCAAGGTCTGGCATCCGAATGTCAGCAGTCAAACGGTACATACCGCCTAAACCTAGAGAATTTCTGCAAGGAAATTGTTGCTTTAAAGCAAAGCTAACAAGATGTTTTGCAAAGGGTGCCATTTGCCTCGATACTCTCTCTTCGGCCTGGTCACCTGTCCTCACTATCAAGTCTGCTCTCCTCTCTCTACAATCTCTTCTCAGCACCCCTGAACCTAAGGACCCTCAAGATGCGGAGGTGGCCGGAATGTTGATGCGCAACCCGGAGGAGTTCGAACGTGTAGCTCGTGAGTGGGCCGTGCGGTATGCGGGTGCTCCGAAAAAAGAGAGAGGTGAGGGAAGTGGTGGAACTTCTGGAGAAAGCCTTCAACAGAGGGAGCAGCGGTCGAGAGAGGAAGAGGAGAGAGAGAGGCTGGCTGCGTAAGTTCACACTGAATATACCATCCCGGTCTACACATTCCTAGAGGAGGATAAATTACTGATAGGAATGTTGGGGCTTAGTTATGAAGGATACAACAAAGACCTGATCGACCGCTTCGTGAACATGGGCTTTGATGTCGATCGTGTGGTCTCTGCTTTCAAGTTCGTCGGCATCGACAGAAATGGTGGCGAAGACTATGAGCTTGAGGAGGCCTACATGGGCGACATCACCGCACGACTACTTGGCGAGCCGTGATCCTAGTGGTCGGGCTACCTGAGAGCTTAGATCCTAATCCTAGCTCAGTAGCCTCAACGCTCCTATTGTTGCTATGGTGAAATGGCTTGGATCTATATGTCGATTATTGATAGGCAGGGCAGGATAGTGGCAATGCACGGAGGGAGATATACTTTACGAGGGTATTTTGCGATGATGGCAATGATGTTGACGATGGATGGCGGAGCAAGGCAGGTACTCTTGGCGACAGGGCGAAATTTGCAGGATCTTGCTGCTCTGCTTTCTCTCTGCACCCAGAGAGCTATCGAGAAATCTAAATCTGTCCTCCTTTTCTTTTTCTTCCTCTCCTTTTTAACTGTAGTTTTCCCATTGTCGATGGTAGCGAATTGGCTTTTGTACACAGAAGTGACACCTTTCAAATCGCTTCAATGCATTGCGGTTTGTTTACACGGCGTTCAGTTTACTCTTAGGGGTTGGAATCTCGCTTCCGGGTCTGTGACTATGTTGCCACCAATACACTGCTTAAAAGCCAGCGGTGTCACCGCTAGCGAACAATGCCCCAGGAGAGTCCCATTAGTATCTCGAAAATGCTATTGTCCGTCAGGTACAACACTAGCCACATGTTGCTCATGTTGTCCATTTCTATTGTCTACTAACAACAAATCGAGTCACCGAGGCGAGACTATCTTAGAACCACATGAGCTAAGTCAATTCATGAACAAAGTGATCCCGCTGCCTTGTCTATCTCATAAAATGTCCTGCCTTGGTTAACTCTGAATTCCGGCAAAATAGCCCAGTACGGAATAAGAATTCCAATCCCGATGACAACAACGGCGGTGGCATTCCACGGTTACCCGGGAATCCATCCATGACCCCTCCACAGCCCCAAGCCAACCAAACCACTTCTCCCACTCACAGAGAGCGACCTGAACCAAGAAGGGGGAGGGAAAAAAAAGTACCATAATTATTATTATTGTTATCAATGATGGTGTATCTGGACCCAAGTCGGCGCCTGGCGAGCGTTCTGGGGTATCTACAGGGGATAGTGGATCGAGTCGCGGACAAGGAGACGAGACAGCGGATCTATACGAACACAGCGAGTTTTGCTCAGGAACAGCCGCTGCTTGCTGTAAGTTGAAAAATGAAAAAAAAAAAAAAGTCTTCAAGTTGGGATAAAAAGATATCGAGTTGTCTACGGGATTTGGGGGTAGTAGTAGTGAGCAAATAAGCAGCCAGCTAACGGGACATTCCAGTCCTTCCTCGTCGCGCAACTAACCCTCTCCGCGCTCCCCCTCCTCCTCTTCACCTCCTTCACGCTCGGAACGATCTTCCTCGCACTCATCGCTGCAATCGGCTTCTCCTTCTTCTGGGTTGGCATTGCGCTGCTCATCCTCGTGCCCACGCTCTTCATCACTCTGAGCTTAGGCATCCTGATGTGGCTGTGGGCGTTGGGGACGTGGGTCACGGCGAGGTTTGTGTGGGGGTTGGTGTTTGGGAGGGAGAATGTGGCGGGGAAGGTGGATGGAAATGCGACGGCTTATAATGGGGTTGGGGACGAGTATGGGAAGGATGGATAAGAGCATGAAGGGTGGGCAGGAGACTAGGATTGGTGATGGGGAGTAGGGGATTACGTTATTGTGAGATTGGGAGGTTTATCTGGGCTGGGTTTCTTTGAAAGTTTAGGGGTGCAGATGAGTATCCTAAGGTTGGGCGTTGCGGATACTCTTCATGAGGATTGGGCGGGGTTAGCTGCAATGCTGACGATAATACATAGTCATGATTTTAACGAAGTTCGACAAGCAATATAACTAGCAATTTGCTATGTAGCTCTTTCATGAATGTTCTCTATATCTCATGCTATTATATTGTGCAGCCCCCCGTTGAAACATGCAGGATCCCATGCAAAACCCTCAATGAGCTCTAATAACGCTCATATCCAAAGAAGCTCCAATAGCAAACGCCATCCGTGCAGAGAACCACACTAAACGTCTTGACTAGGAGGGGAAGGGGGCTCGCTTCACCTCCTACTTCGATTCTCGCTCCAACCAACCCACCGCCGTACAACCTCATCTACAGCCCTGACACCCTCTTTGCTCGCATCAACAGCAAACCATTCCTTGTGGCTCTTGCCGCACTTTCCACACAAGCACTGCTCGACCCGCTTGTCTGCGAGCTCTATGTGGATAAGCCGCTCGACGCGGTTGACGTTGGGAACTTTCCTTGGAGTCATAAACGACGATGATGGCTTCGGCAAGGGAGAGGGGGAGGGGGAGGCAGCCGGAGGAGAAGGGACGTATGGGTAGTAGCGGATCAACGACAAGTTATAGTCGCATTGCCTTGTCCACTCGTTGAGCCGACGGTGGACATTCGAGGCGCGCCCGATTTTGAGGAGAATCGTGTTTTTCTGGTCGGTTTTGGTCGATGCCGCTTCGAGGATTTGGTTCATACGCCCTTGTTTCTGGTTATAAGACTTGGGAGGTGGTGAGAGTAATGCGCTCACCTCTGTAGGAGATGGAGCAGCGGTAATAGCCGAATCGGTCAGCCAGAAGATATAGATGTAGCCCTCTCCGTCGGATTCTGAGATGGGCTTTGCAAGCTCTGTTAACAGGAGAGCTGTTGTTTGCGGGGAAAGGTGTTTAGGTATCATCGAAAGATAGTCTGAAGTCTGCGTCGGTAGAGATGGCCGGCTGAGAGGTTTAGTCGTTTGCTGAATTGAGCCCCTCTTGCGTTCCTCCGAAACCAATACTTGTGGCGTCTTCTGTGCAAGGCCAATTCTGCCATTATCTCTGATGTCCGGTTGTGAAGACAATGGAGGCCTCCGTGGGGGTACGGTTGGGGTATTTCCGGGGGACCGCTGCCCCTTCGATCTGTATCCGTTATTCGTTGGTCGAGATGGCTGCGTTTTTTCGCCTTCATCTTCGCTGAAGTCAACCTGAACGCAGCAGAATAGCGAGAGAAGACTCGGCGCCTTCTTTCCCCTCTGATCACTATATCTCGCTACTTCCCCTTTAGTTTTGGGCACCTTAGTACCTGTTCCAACGTCCAAAAAGCCGAACCTCTCCACCAGAGTATCTATACTTGTTCGTTTTTGACAATCGGTATCTACCTTCGCGTCACCATGTCGCCGCAGAGCATTTATCCCTCCAGTCGCCGTCTCAACCTGATCCTTATGTTGCCAACAATAAAACCTTGCTGGCTCGTTGCTAACATCAGGCGCTATGGCTACTACTCCGCGGCGGGGAGAGATAGAAGGAGAGGACTTTGGAGAAGCAGCGAGCGGACGACAACAGGGACGGCCAGAAGCTGTGATACCTCTACAGGTAGTGGACGGATTCTTCGAATCTGATCGCTGAAGAAGCGACTCTGGTGTGTGGGGAATGTAAGGCATTTAATAGGATGGCCGATCCCCGATCCAACGGAGAAAATGAGGAACGAGATACTCTGCTAAATCGCGAGTACCTCCAAGTAGAAATAAAGATCCAAGAAAGCTCTTGGACTGGCAGATATTATTTTATTCTGCATAACTGGCGAGTTCAGTTAGTTTAAGAGTAACTGAATTGTGGACGAGGTGAAGAAGTGACGAGATGGCTGGTAGTCGTCAACGAGTGGCTGGGAAGAACAGCATGACTGCGCCCTACTATATAGCCCTCCAACGAATAGCTGTAGGCACCAAACGTGGCAGTTTGCGAAAGAAAAAAAAAGAATTCTGCCTCGTCTTGGTCGTCTTTCGCATTCATTGAGGCGTTAGGGAATTCTTCTCACCTATTCATAGAGGTGCACGACGAAACAAAAAAAATCTAGGGGTTTGAGTAAGACAAGCGATGCGCAAAAAATTAACAAAAACAAAAAAAAATTGGACAAGCGGAGAATCGAACTCCGGACCTTCCCCACAATGGGTGAACATTGCTAAGGGGATATTATACCACTAAACCACATGCCCTGACATTGTAAGCGGTTTCGTTAAACAAAATAAGACTCACTCCCGCCCGAATCTTCGTATGACCCCACCAAACCATCTGCCCCAATTAAATGCCTACTCTCGCAGCGAATAGACCTATTTCACTAATTTTCGTTGCATACAATTCGAGCATGATGGCTAAAATATTGAACTGTATAGCAAAGCGACATCTAAGCCAGTGTGCTCCTGGCTCTGCGGCATCAGTCGACTTTGCCCCAAAGTCTGCCCCACCATTTCAAGTAAAGATAAATCACTCAACCACCACAGGTCTAAATCTTCAACTCCTCTACCAAACAGAGCTACACCATGGAGTCTGAACCGAAGATTCGTAAGTGGAATCGCTACTGCTGGTTGAGGAGTTTCTATTTACTAATTTACGAAAGCCGCCTACAAAACTTCCGACAAGACGTCGTTTGCATACATCACTGCGCGAGACAGATGGCCAGTCATAGTGGTATGTATTGCACTTTTGAAGCCAGGGCAAATGTACAGTAGATGCTGATTATATGTAGACTGGCGCGATTGACGATGTTCATCGTGCAACGTCTGCGTCTAAAGATAGCGAACGCTGTGCAGAGGGCAAACAAATCGTCGAGAATTTAGCAAAGTTGAAATATGAGATACAGCATGATAGGAATTTGACGTGAGCGCCTGCTTATACACACTTCGTTGGCAGTTATCCTGACCATTGAATTACTCAGGCCGGTACCAGATGACGGGGAACCGGATGTAGCCAAATACAATGACGAGCTTGAGGCGCTAGGCTCTCCAACATGGTTCGGGGTGCCGTGGCTGTTTGCAGAGTGTTACCTGTACCGGTAAGGCCGTTGTGCTATTCACTTTCCAGAGAAAAGTGACACTGACGCACCCGAGAGTAGACGCATCTGCACATATTTCTCCCTATCCAAAACATGGAAGAACTACGATGTCTATGGCCGACAGAAGCTTGCTACATTCAAATCGTCCCGAACTGCTGTGCTAGAGCTAGCCGTCCGATACAAAGAACTAGTTCTCCAGCTAGAGTCCGAGTTGACCACTCATGATACACCTCGATCTCCCGAGGACATCGAGAAAGCGAAGGAGATCCTGTTCACGGAAATGTGCGAGGTCTGCTTATGGGGAAACGCAACAGATCTCTCACTCCTTACATCTCTGACGTACGAAGATATCCAGAAACTCCAAGGCTCTGAAGCTCGCAAGAACTCCGAGAAGAACATCTTGGTCAACGATCTCCCGACCGCGTACCAGGTCCTAAAGGACGCTCAAACAACAGCAGCAGCTGGAGAGGAGCGAACCATAGACATAGTCCTCGACAACGCCGGCTTCGAACTCTTTGTCGATCTCATCCTCGCAGGTTATATCCTCTCCGCTAACCTCGCCACAACCGTCATTTTGCACCCCAAATCAATCCCCTGGTTCGTCTCCGACGTGATCCCCATCGACTTTGCTACCCTCCTAAGCGCCCTTGCCGACCCCCAGGCTTTCTACAGCACCCCCTCCGAAGAAGATGTACTGGCCGGTCGAACCCCACAGCCGCTGTCCGACAAGGAAGTCGAGGAACTATCCTTCCTCTACGAGCGCTGGCGCGACTTCCACATTGATGGAAAGTTAATCATCCGCAGCAATAGATTCTGGACTGAGGCTGGGAGTTACTGGAGACTTCCCGGGACGCAGCCGGCACTCTATGACGACTTGAAGCAGAGCGAGTTGGTGATCTTCAAAGGTGATCTCAACTACCGGAAGCTTACTGGAGATGTAAGTTTCATTTCCCACTACTCTGCCCTCAGAAAGGAAAATCCTCCAGCTAACCAAAGGGCACATCAATCCATAGGTAATGTGGGACCCTACAACCCCTTTCAGCACCGCCATCGGCCCTCTAGGTTCAGGCTCCGGCGTGCGCACGCTAGCCCTTCGCACCTGCAAAGCTGACGTCGTCGTTGGTCTCCCTGCCGGGACAGACGAGAAGCTCAGGCAACTACCTGACGGAGGTGGTGACAGCGGTCTAAGAAAGTGGGCATCCACCGGGAAATGGGCTGTGGTCCAGTTCTGCGACGGGAAAAAGTGAAAGAAGAAATTCCGATATATAATCCAACTCCTATCTTTTTTATTATTTTTTTTTTGGGGGGGGTTCTCCCTGATGATGGAAATCTTCCTCCGGATGTAAAAGTGGCGTTGAAAAGAAAAAAAAAATTTTGGAAGTTGATAGATCAATAGACAGACTGTTCAGAAAAAGAAACAATATACAACATGGGCGATGTTTTTTTTTTTTTTTTTTTTTCTCTCCCCGTCTATACCAGAAAATTTATCCCCCCTTTGGAAGTATAACATAATCCAATAAAGGTCACCAGAAGCACATCAATACCAAGTCAACCGCGACACTTCCCAGGAGAAAGGGAAAACAAAAAAAATAAAAACTCACATCTTCCAGATCCAGAGCGCATCAAATGTTAATCAGTCAGTCAGAAGCACTTCCACTTCCTCCTTACCTACCCCCCCCCCCCCCTGGACCGGACAACTTGTTCTTGTTCGATACACACGGAAAAATATTTTTAAAAAAAATATATATATATATATATATATATAAATAAATAAATAAATAAAAAGCC